>JAADYG010000490.1:0-24200 GCA_023338115.1 Phytopythium boreale
CTGCTCGTATTGATAGGTCGTCGGTGGCTGCCACTGGCTGGTGTGGTAGTTCGCGTAGTCGCCGCCTTCTTCGTACTGACACCGGCAGTGCCACTACCGCAGTGGTCGCGGACGCCCTCATAAATCTACCGCGGAGAGAACACGTCTGCAGTCTCGTGGTAGTCGCGGGGACCGCGCGGATCCGCACGATCGCGGCGTGGGTCCCGACCACAAGGGTCCGCGTGGATGCGAGGGTTCGCTCCGTCTGCAGTGGGCGGGACCCGCATGCGCAGACCAGCAGCGAGCGAGGCTTCGTTGCAGCTCGTGCGCGGACTCGCTCTCGTCTGCACGTGGACGCGGCTGGTCCCCAGCGTCCGCGTACACGTCGTGCTTCATTGATGCTACTGGGTAGGGCGCCAGTGGGGCGGCGGTAGGACGGGGACGGAGACCGCCGGCGGGGGTTGACTTGGGTCGGGTTGGTGGCCGCGCCCCCTGCTGGCGATTCTCGTACTTAGTGGGGAGGGCGGATCCGCAGATAGATGGAAAAAGTCCAGAGAGTTTCTGTAGCCAACGTTTCTAATTCTAAAACAAATCCAGAAGATGTCGGCCCTTCAAGGTGACGGACGAACTTGTCCAGAGCAATCAATTGACCGGCAGTGCCAAGCGGAGAAACACACACAGAGCAACCGCGCTGTCCTACTTACGTTGATCAGGCTCTCGCAGATGCCCAGCGTCCAATCTACAGCAGCAAGGGGAGCGCTCTACCCTGAGGTGTTCCAATTGGTTTCAGGGTAGATGGAACTTACTGTAAATGGTTTGGACTTTTAGGGCGGGTCCACAGGCCGGAGAAAATTATGCGACTTGGCGCAACCCGGGTTGGCTCATTGTACAGATCCTCTTCCAAGACATATCGCGGGCTAACGGGTCTTGTCGCGAAAAATGGGCTCGACTAGAACCCGTTTGACCCGGGTGGACCGACCCGTTTTTGCCATTCCACAGAGCATTCGGCAGCTGGGAATCCGCAATGGAGACGACGACGACGCCCACGCCCACGTCCGAAGGCCCCGCCGGCCCTCCTTCGTGCCCGATCTGCGTCGCTGCTGCGCGTGCAAGCGCGTGAGCTACTGCTCCTGCGAGCACCAGCGGCGGCACTGGAAGGCGCACCGCGCCGACTGCGCGCTCCCACCCGCGAAGCCGTCCGCCTCGTCCTCCACCTCCGCTTCTCCCGTGGTGGTCGTGGAGATCGAGCGCGGGGAGGGCCCGGGGCTGACCAACGCCATGGTGAACCACGTGTTCGACTCGCTCGAGCAGGCTGAGCGCTTCATTCGCTCTCGGCTGCGCGACCCGGAGCCGTACGAGGTGGCGGCGCTTCCGTTCCTGACGGACTTCATGGGCTTCCGCGGCCCCAAGCTGTACCTGGACCGCGCATTCAACGAGGTGATGCCGCCGTCGGTGCCGTTCCCGCGCTGCCACGGGTTTGGCGAGCTGAACGCCATGGCCATCTACCTGGGCTGCCAGCTCAGCAACGAGCTCTCGCCCTACGTGAACGCCAGCGGCGACGCGTTCTTCATCGGGACGATGGCGCAGCACCGGCCGGTCACGAGCAACGTGCTGTGGGGAGCCGCCAACTTCCTGTACGAGGCCATGGACTACTACGGCGACGCTGACATGACGCAGCAGGAGCGGGTCGCGCTCTTCCGCAGGTGGGGCCAGCGCTACGGGCGCGCGACGTGGGAGCCCAACGCGGGGACCGGCGGCATCGACGTGTACAGACGGACCCGTTCCATTGCGCGTACTGGCGTGCGGTGGATCACCGTGCGCCGACTGCGAGCGGGGCGTAGGGTGGACAAGGTGTCACCCATGCACTCAGTGGAAAGGAGGAGCCTGTGATCATGTCGGTGACGTTGCGGCACGTGTCTTTTCGCTGGAGGCGGCCGGCGCGGTTTCTCGTGGAGGTTGAGGCGCCGCCACGTTGATCGCAAGCAGTCGTGTTCGCACACGCAGTGTGTCGTTTGTAGTGTTTTGTGTTGTGGGAGCGTATCTCAAGAGTGTCGGAGCATTCACCACGTGTAGTTGTTGTTGTTGTTGTTGCAAGGAGGAGGAAGTGCAAGTCGTGAGCTCACGGACTCATCTGCTGGTCTCTAATGCACGTTGTGTGCTTTTCCAGATCTCTGTCTGTCCTTTGGCTGCGATTACTTGATACTTATAACTGAGCTGCCTGTTGCAGCATTACTCGTTCCTTTGCCTTGATCAGCGGCGCGCGGCGATGCCGGCGGCGGTCGCGCAGGCCACGAGCAGCGACAGACCAATGTACATGGGCGACGCAGGAGGCGCTAGCTTCTCCGCCGCCGCCTCGCTGATCGTATCGCTGTTTTCGCTCGCAGTCGACGCGTCACCTCGCTGCTGCTGTGTCTGCTGCTGTGTCTGCGCCTCCAGGAGGCGGATGTCCGGTCCGTTGACACCGGCGCTGCTCCCGGCGATGCAGTAGTGGTCCACGCCGCTGAGGCGCTTCACGAGAGCCGCGCGTCTCGCTGCCACCGCCGACGGCGTCACCGGCGATGAAGTCGACGTCGTGGTGGGCGTGTCAACGAGCGAGTGCGACGCGTCGTGAGGCAGCGAGAGCGCCCACTGCGCGCGCTGAGGTCGAACTCGAACCACTGGGGCGGGCAACAGCGACGGAGGAGACGCCAACGTGTCGCTGGTATCGATGGAAAGCGCAGTCGCTGGCGTCTCAGACCCGTCCGACCCACTACTGTCGAGTCGCAGGAGCTCAGCCGCCGTGGTAGCCGCACTTGTGTCTTCCCTCTTCTTCCTCCTCCTCCCTCGACCACGACCTGCGTCTCCATCGTCGATAGTCTCGCTTTGATCCTCCGCTTGCTGCTCCTCGGACCTACGCACTCGACTGAGCTCGGCGAGCGTCTGCAACAAGCGCTCGCCGTCTCTCTCGGCTCTGGCGCGTCGGTTGTCGGCGATCTGCGCGCGCGTGGCGAACTCGCGCTTGTCCCTCTCGAGCGCCTCGACCTGCTGCTCGCACTCGCCCAGTCGGTCGCCCAGCGCGCGCCTGTCGGCTCGAAGCGCTCGCACCGTCGCGCGCAAAGTCTCTCGAACTCCCACGAGCCGCACATTCTCCTCTTGCAGCGCTTGGTGCCGCTCGGCCAGCGCGTCGCGGTCGCTCGAGGCGGTCGCGAGCTCACTCTGAAGCCGTCGCGCCCAGTCTTTGGCGCGCTCAAGCTCGCGGCGCAGGTCGCTCTCGATCTGGTGCGCGCTCTGCACCTGCAGCTCGAGCTCGAGGCACTGGCGCCGCAGCTGGTCGCGCTCCTGCCTCGCCGTCCGCGCGTCCTGCCGCCGCTCCTCGCACTCCCGGCACGCATCGTCCGTCCGGGCAGGGCTATAAGAAGAAGGCGAGCGCCAGGAAGAAGACGCGGGCTGCTCGGAGCGCCACCGCGCGGGTGTCTCGACGAGCTCGAAGCGCCGCAGCTGGTCGTCCATGGCGCCCACGACGCGCTGGAGCCGCGCGTTCTCGCGCGCCGACGCCTCGAGCTCGTCCCGCAGCGCGTCCGCGTCACCCTCGGCGCGCGCCAGCTTCTCCAGCAGCACGGTGCCCGCGCGCGCCGCCAGCTGCGCGTTGTCCCGCGCGTCTGCCAGCTCCAGCAGCGTCCGCGCCAGCTTGCGCTGCAGCACCTTCTCTCGAGCCGTCCCCGCGTCACTCGTCGTGGCGGTAGGGATCCCGTCAGTGGGCACTCGGGGCGCTCGTAATGTTGATGATGATGAAGAGGAGGACGACGTTGGCGGCTCGACCTCCTCCTCGGGGTTGACTCCCATCAGAAGCCGCTTGTCCGGCCCATCGGCTGACGCAGTTGCTGTAGATGATGATGAGGAGGAGGAGGGGACTGTCTCTTGCTCTTGCTGTTCGTCTCCGTCTTCTTCCTGTTCGTCGTCCTCGTCGCTGGACGAGCCAAATGCGCGCGCGATCAGCCGCTCCACGTGCTCCAGCAGCGCGTCCGCCTCTCGGTCGCCGCCGTCGCACGCGTCCACCGCCATCCGCTCGCCGTCGACGTCGGCGGTCGTCATTTTGGCGGGTTCACGAGCGATTCCGCAGGGTCTACAGACCTCCAGACAGCGCGAGCGGCACCGTTCGACGCTCTGTCAAGTGCTGGAGACTGAAGGACCGTTGTGCGCGCGCTGTCGTGTCGTCCGGAGGCAGGAGAGACGCGCAATGACGCAGCGAGAAAGAACGGAACGGTCTCGTCCGCTTGTTTGAGAGCGTTTTACAAAACCCAACAGTGGTGCACGTTTCGAAAGTCATCGGAGCCGCTCGCGAGTATACAAAACGCAAGTTTAATTCACATTCAAGCTTCCATAAAGTGCGCACGTCTACTTAGTGGTAGACTTAACCGCAAGCCTTCATAAAGTCAACGTTAAGTTCACATTTTTGGTGACTTATATCGCTTTCCACAACGTGACACCGCGTCACGTGGACCAACGCGCTGTACATTGAAGTTGGAAAGAACCCGAAAGGGCGCGGCGCAAAGTCGACACGCTCACCACACTATCATTAGCCGCTCTCCTCCTCCTCCGTGCTTCATCTTCATCACTTCGTTGCATTACCGACAGGGTTGCAGTCCGCATGGCGCACCTGAGCAAGTGGCCGCCTCCTCTGGACGTTCTTCTGGGCATCAATTGCTGTGGACTGACACTCGCGTCGTGTTTGTTGACTGGCAACGGCAGGCGAGCGGCACGGAGACACCAAGCGGCGGCGCGAGGAGCTGCTGCGGGACCGCGCGCAGTCGCTGGCCGCGCGCACCGGCTACCCGTTCGACTTCCAGCGCGCGTCGCCGCGCCGCGAGCGCTACAACTTCAACATCAAGGACCCGTCAACCTCATCCTCGAGGGCGCCGCCCTCCGGGCTGTTCGAGGTGCCTTCCTACGCCTCCCGTTGATCATCTCGGGGTCTAATCAGCAGCCCTAACACCCGTATGGTGGGTCTCTGACGATCACGCCAGCCGCCGAAGCAGTACATGCCCGAGGAGCTCGCCGAGGCGGTGCGTTCCCTCGTCGTTCGCCTTGTGGGTAGGCACCTCTACATGTCTAACCCTCACTCCATGACGATACAGAGCCGACGCTGTGAGCTGCGCGTGCACTCGGCGCGCGAGCAGGAGGCGCGCGCGCGGCGGCGGCAGATGGAGGAGGAGGCCGAGAGGCGGCGGCGCAGCGACGAGGCCGGCGCGCTGGCGCCCGAGCTGGCGGCCCAGCGGCTCCGCGAGCGGCGCACCAGGGAGCGGCAGCAGCGCGAGAGCGACATCGACTTGCTCATTGCGCAGCAGCCGTCGTCCATCCGCGCCATGAACATCGCGCGCATGCTCTCGCCGCGCTTCGAGGAGCGCGTGACCTTTGCGCCCAGCGTCCCGAGGCGCTCGCGCGCGGACGAGCGCGTCACCGAGCTGCTCGAGGGCGGCCCCATCGTCGGCAGCTTCTACAAGTAGGTGGGGCGAGAAGCTACTGTAGCAGCTTAGCCTCATCAATTAGATCGTTATTGCTTCCTCGCTAGGCTAGAAGGCGCCGCGCAGGCTCGTGCGGTTGCGCGCCAGCGCGTCGCCGTACTTGGTGTGCGCGGCGTGGCGCCGGTGCCGGTTGTTGCCGGGCTCGCGCGGCTCAATCTCGCGCGCGTAATAGTCCAGCACTCTCTGCGTCGAGAAGTGGCCGGCCACGAACGCCGCGTGCCGCCGCCGGTCCAGCTCCAGCTCCCCCTCCTCTCCTCCTTCTCTTCCTTGCTGCTGCTGCTGGCTCTGGATGCTGGTCCACTGCTCCGCCAGCTCCTGCGTCCGGCTGCACGTGGCCGTGCACCCGCGGTCGACGGGTGCTAAGCGACGCGAGTACTTGCGGCACATCTTTTGCGTCACGCGCATCAGCTCCTTCTGCAGCAGCTCCTCCCGCCGGCGCAGCGCCGACCGGTCGCCTGCCTCTCTGCTGTCCGTCGGCGGCTCTTTCCCTTCGTTGCGGCACCGTCGACGACGCGTCCGAGCCTCCGCTTCGCTCTGCTCCGCCGCTGGAGACGGTGAAGAAGACGCTGCCGCCACCGAGCGCCGGAGTGTCGGCGCCGACCTGGACGCGCCCAGAGACAGCGACAGGTTGGACGGCTTGTTGTCGCGCGTCTCAGCCAGCTCTGACTCGCGGACCAGCCGCCCGCCCACGAGTTTGCGCGTCACGGGCGTTGTCGGCGCATCCAGGAGCCTCGCGATCAGCGCGCGCTGCTCGTCCTCATCCGAGCGGAGCCCGAGCCGGTTAAAGTCGAGCCCGACCGCGCGTTCCGCGTTCTGTTCGGCGTTAACGGCGTCACCCCGAACGTCAATGCCTTGCGTCTAACGTCAGAGACAACGCAGACACCACGCACTCACTTTGGCGAGTCGCTGCTGCTTGCGCAGCTCGGCGCTGGCCAGCGCGCTCATCTCGCGCCGCACGTCCCTTGGGAGGCTCGAGAGGCTCGCGCTCTTGCCGTTGCCTGTAGTGTCCCCCGCAATGGCGGTGGAGGACGGGCGGCGGCGGAGAAAGTCGAGCGTCGACAAGCCCGCGGGCTTCTTGACGAACGCGTTGATGGCTGCGGTGCCGCCGTCGTCTTCCGCCTCCGGGTCGCGTCCATGACGGCCACGGTGCTGGTGGCAGTGCTCGGAATCGCCCGTGACGACTGGCATGTTGCGCACGACGTGAAGGTCAGTTGAAGGGATGTCACGACTGCGTTGCTGGCTGGTGTTGCGGCCCGGTTCAACGGGTAAATCAATGCAGCCCGGTCGCTGATCCCCATCACTCACTTTAAGGTCTCCGACCGACGAACGCAACGATGTCACCAGCGCCGCGCTTCAACCTCATGATGGCGCGACTAATTTTAGCCCGCCCTCCTCGATCGTCTGACCAAACGGAGCGTTCCTCGCCCAGACGCCGACGTCTCGAGGCGATCAGACCCAACACCGTCGTGACAGGACCAGTTGAAGGATATGCACGATCGTCCGCCGGACGAGAATCAAAGACGCGGGTCCAGGCCGTCGTCACGCGGCCTTAACCCACCTCCAGGTCGCTCTCGCCGTCTCCGACGCTCTGTCCACCTCCGACGCATTCAACAACCGGCCTCCGAGCGCGCACACCCTCCCTCCTCGCCTCAAACAGCTCCACGCGGGCCACGATGATGGTCATGCCGCTGCCGTTAGGCGGCGCACAGGCGTCTCCTAGGAAGCCCGCAGCGTCTTCCCCCGTGAAGCAGCGCCACCTGCCCGTCCCGTTGACCATTCCGACGAACTCCCGAGCGTCAGGGTCTCCCCCGCTGTCGCCAGTGAGCGCGGCCAAGATGAACCACGTGCTCCACGGCGTGCGTGCGGCCAAGCTGCGCGCGTCGCTGCTGCAGACGATGCTGGCGCTGCTGGACCGCGAGGACGAGCGCGGGCTGCAGGGCGCGCTCTCGGTGCTGCACGCGCTCTCGGCGTTGCCGCTGGACGACCCGCGCGAGCGCGCGCGCTGCCTCGCGTGTCTGCGCGCGCTCGACCGCCGTCACCACGTCAACAAACGTCGCCAGTCGATCGACAGCAATGGTGACCAAGACGATGGCGAGTTCGGCAGCGACGGCGACGACGAGCGCGAGGTCGACATTGACGAGCTGGACAGCGAGGACCTAGACGCGTCCCCCGCCGTCTTCCGCTTGTCCAGCGAGGACGTCGCCATGCCGCCGTCGTTCGTGTACGAGCGCCCGACGCCGACCGAGGCGAGACGCGAGAACGGGCGCGCCAAGGGCGTGAGTCTGCGCCACTGCCGCGCCTTCCTGCTCGCGTGTGCCAACGAGATCCACGAGCTGGACGCGGAGGACCCGGCGTTCGACTACGCCGAGGACACGGCGTCCGACTCGGCGGGCTTCCACCTGCGCCCGGCGCCAGGCTCCATCCTCCACGACGTCGTCTCCCTCCCAACGCGTCCGCTGGTGGCCAGGGGCTTCGACTACGCGTCCACGGCGGCCGACGCGACGTCCGTGGCCACCAACGACCTGTGCTTCCGCCTCCGCGACGAGGAAATGGAGTTTGCCGTCGACTCGAGCGACGAGGAGCGAGACGACGACCTCAAGGCGGACCAGGGCTCGCAGCTCTCGGAGGTGCTCTACCGCGCCGAGTTCCTCACTGAGGACGAGGACGAGGACGACGAAGATCAGGATATCTTGCCAGTGACGCCTCGCCTCGCCCCGCGCTCGAGCTTCCGCGGCCGCTACCCGCACCAGGAGGACGCCCGCGAGCTCGACCGCGCGCTGTGCCACCGCGTCTTCTCGGCCTGGAAGCGCGGGGCCGTCGCTAGAAGCCATCCCAAGGCACTCGCCTCCAAGCTGCGCGTGTTCCGGGTGCTCCAGCGCGCCCGCGGGCTGTCGCTCGGCAACTTGGCGCGCAAGCGCCGCGCCTTCCGCCAGCTCCAGCGGCTGCGCGTGAGCCCGAAGGCGCCGTATCGGCTCTTCCCGGACGCCAAGCCGGTCGAGAAGCAGCCCGCGGCCTGGACCGGAGCGGCGGCCCAGACGGCGGTGGCCAACGTCGTGCGTGAGATGGCCGTGCCCAGGGCGGACGTCGTGCTGCTGCTTGTCCTCGCCCTGTTCATGCACGCGTCTATCTAACACCCACCTGCACAATGCGAACGCTCCCGAGTGAGTCGACACTACTTCACAGGACACGACAGACGTAATGATCATGATCAATAGGATGCATTTCCGCACTCATCTAAACGGCAAAACGCTGCGTTCGTGTCTCCATCCGCTCTAGAGGTGGTGGCTCGGGTTCGGTTGGCTTGGTGGGTGGTTAAATTACGCGGAGCGGACGGAGAGGAAGGGGGGCAAAACACACACGCAGCACGCGCGCGGACTTCCCGCGGCGGCGGCCGAGCCACTCGCTACCGGCGACAAAGCTTTTACTGGGCGCCGGTGTTCTTGTACTTCTAGTGGTGTCTCTCGTGTCTAGTGGAAGCCCGAGGCGCGCAGCGGGCCGCCGCCGCCGCGCTTGCCGGCGAGGAAGGTGCCGCTGGGCACGACCACGTCGGTGAAGCGGCCGGCGCCGGCGCCCTGGGCCACGGCCAGCGCCACGTGCAGGCAGCGCAGCCAGTCCTTCATCTCGGCCTCCGTGTAGGCGGCGAGCAGCACGCGGCGGCCGTTGCCGCTGCCGAAGCGCACGGCGAAGCGCCACATGGTGGCGGAGGCGCCGTCGAAGACCGAGTCCTTGGGCATGACCTCGATCACGCACTTGGCGCTGCCCTTGGCCAGCAGGTTGATCTCACCGCGCTTGCGGCCGTTCTCCTCGCGGAAGAAGCTCAGCTTGGACGCCGACAGCGCCGCGAACCGCACCTTCCAGCCGCCGGAGGGCACCAGCCGGCCGCGCAGCGTGCCCTGCTTGAACAGCAGGCCCGTCTTGATGACGCTCGAGCGGTTGAAGGCCGCGGCGGACACGAGCAGCGACTCGCGCGACAGCGAGAAGCCGTTCTCGTCCACGACCATGGTGCGCGGCAGGCGGCTGGGGTCGCACACGATCGAGTCCACGTCCACCACGTCGTCCTCGTCCTCGTCCCCGTTCTGGTTGTTGCGGCGGGTGGGGTCCGGCAGCGAGTCGTCCAGGATGGGGATGCTGCCGCTGCTGGACGGGGGCGCCTCCATGTAGGCCGTGATGGTGGTGGCGCGCCGGTCTCGCGTGAAGACGACGCCGTCCGCGCTGTAATTCGCCGGATCGTCCCTCCGGCTGCCGTCGTCCAGCGTGACCGTGGACGCCAGCGTGTGTTCGCGCGGGAGCAGCAGCGGGGACGCGCGTTCGTCCTCCGTGTCCTCGCTGCTCTCGTACCAGTCGTCCTCGCTGCCGGACGCGGCGGCGTCCGGTCCGTGGCCGGGGGGCGCGTGTGGGTGGTAGTTTATCTGCGGACCGGGCCCGCCGTAGACGGCCTGGACCAACTGGTGCTTGTAGGCCGCGCTCTGGCGCTGCGTGGCCCGCAGCACCCGCGAGTTGCGGAAGGCCAGCAGGCTCGGCCGCGCGTCCTCGTTCTCGTGCGCGGGGATCCCCGGCTCCATCATGGCTGGCGCGTCCGGGTCGTCGTCGTCGTCCGCAGGCGCGGCCCACGCTTGGGACGGGTAGGGCGGCTGGTAGGGCGCGGTCGGGGGCCAAGACGGCGACTGCGCGCTCTGCCAGGGCCGCATTTCTCGTTTGCGGCGAGTCGGAGCGGGCCGCAGGGCCGGGTAGAACGCGCCGGCGGGGGCCATCTCCCCTCCTCTTTTATCCCCCCGACCTGACCGTCGTGTGCCCGCCACACTTGGGATCTGTATGCGGACGGACGGACGCGAGGACCGGACGGACTGTCGTCGGCGGGGCCCGTAGCGTTGTCGTGGGCTCTCAGTTTTGCTTGTCTGGTCCCGTGCGGACGCCCGTGGGGGGCGCGGGGTTCGCGTCTTGTATAGTGAAACCAAGTGTAAAATGCGTACTGCAGAGAGCGCTGGAAGAGTGGGGAGGGGATGGGGAGGAAGCGGGAGGGCACTCACTCGGGAGAGTGGGACATGACGTGAAAAACGCCAAAATAGCCCCCCAAAAGTGTCGAAATGGCCACCTGGGGCACTGATATTCGAATAGCGAGGGACGCTCGTCAAAATGTAAAAAATGTAAAATTTCAAATATGGGATAAAGTATGTGGTCTATTCTAATTGTTCTTTGCCATTTTGACTTTTTTGGTTTACGGGTCTGTGATCTGCGACGGTGTTTACTGCGATTGTCGGCCACAAATCTCCACAGCAAAACGGGATATTTGGGTCGTAAAAGTGTATTTTGACCGAAAGGAAAATCGAGTTTTTCTAATTTTTCGGGCCGGCTGCTTCACGTGACTCAGGGTGAGCCCGTGTCTGGCGTCGAGGCCGCCAGCCCGTGGCCTTCAGTATGCTTAGTGCGGTCCCCGCCTTGCCGCCCTACGTGTCACACACACCGGCGGTCGACGCGGCTTTTTAGCTTGGATTTTCGGCTCCTTCTGCGTGGAATGTTGCTGTTTGGTCGTTCGGAGGACGAACGGTAAGAGGCGGCGGCAGAGGCCCAGGAGGTGCGGCCTACCGTATTATAGTATTATAAAAGATACACTTGCAATTTGGACCGAAGGCCTTCGTTCCGACCCGCGAAATCAGAACTTTACCGAACGGAATTTCGATACGTCGGCGAAGTTTGCGTTGGGTTCATTGAAGCCGCCGCGATTGGCGAGCCGGACGCCGTTTGGCGCTTGACTGCGGGCCGTCGTGGCCACGTCCGCGGACGCTCGACAGTCAATTTACTTGGAAGCGGAGGAGAGCGAGACGTACTAGATTCTGCCGCACTCGGCCAAACTATGCCGCGAGAGATTCGTACAGTATCAGGCTGTGGACCCTGGCCGAGTCAGCGCGCGGCCCGCTCGTTGGCTCGTTTTACCGCGGCAAGAAGCGCCGTTTAGCGCATTTAGGGATAAACATACTATAAACCGTCAAAATGCCCCACAGATGGAGGGCGACGAATCAGCGTTTGGTCCCCCCTCCTACAGTAAAAAAACAAAAACATTCAGAGCGGCTGTCTGCGGTTAGGGTTGTTAAAACTGAAGGTCGGGTCGAATTTGTACCGTAATCGTGATTGTAGGTACGATTATAGGTACTGTGATGCGTGTAATAGTGCACCGTCCACTATTCCATCGGTATCATGACTGATCGCCAATTATTGCGCTCAACTACTTTCGACCGTCGGATATGGAGGTGGCGTTCAAGAAGAAGCCCAAGAAGGCGGGGCCCGCGCGCAAGCGGTCGCGGCGCGCGGACGCGGAGGAGGAGCAGGAGCAGGAAAAAGAGAAGCAGGACACACTGCGCGTGATCGAGGAGGTGCTGGAGGACCAGCGGCTGCGCGCGCAGGTGCTCAAGCAGGAGCTGGCGAGCCGGGCGGCGAGCGACGCGGCGGCGGCCTCCGCTCCGAGCAGTAAAAGCAGCAGCAAACCGGCGGCGGAGAGCGGCGAGTACGGGCTGCACGACCCGAAGAAGGACGGGTCGGCCGGCCAGAAGCTGCTGAGTCTGCTGGACGGGCAGTTCACGGGCCAGAGCTCCACCACGCAGAAGGATCAGCACGAGGAACTCCTGTACGTCTCGGGTGGCGTCTGTACCATCGGTTGGTTGGCTAGCCGCGTATACTCACTCTTGCACCTCTGTGTCATAGGGAGAAGTACATTGAGGAGAAGCTGCACAAGAAGCGAGTGGGAGACGACGACGCGACGGTCGCGCCGCCCGTGAGCGAGGAGGACGCGCTGTTCGCGCTGCCCGACCACCTGAACCCCAAGAAGCAGCAGCAGGCGGCGGGCGAGGAGGACGACGAGGAGTCGGCCAGCGGCGGCGTGCTCATCTGGAACACGGGCATCGCCGAGGTGGAGCTGCCCGAGTCGTTCGCGCAGAAGACGGTCCAGGCCACGGAGCGCGCGCTGCGCCAGGAGGAGGAGGCGCGCGCGGCCAGGGGACGGAGACACGTCGACAGCTCGGCGCTACCCGCCAACTTCAGTACGGACTTTAACCGCCACCGCAGCGACTACGTCGCCGAGCTCAAGACCATGCGCAAGGGTGCGTCTCTCCGGTTGCTGCTGTTGGTTGGTAGATGCGGGCGGAGACTGACGCCTGGTGTAACTGGGTTCGCGGCTTGGTTGGTGCGAACAGACGAGCAAAGAGAGCGCGGCTTCCGCAAAGGTACGGGCAACAGGCATCCAATGCAGGATGAATGCGGAGATAGCAGCTTACTGACCGACGACTCGTGTGTGTGTGTGTGACCGACACGCAGTGGGCAAGAACCAGCCGAGCGACGACGTGGCCGTCTCGCGCTTCCGCAAGTTCGAGAGCCGCAAGATGCGCCGCTAACCGGGTGCTCATCCTGGCCGCACTTGAATGATAGCACACGGCTCAGTGCGAGGACAGAGGCGTCGCATGCACAGCGTGGTGGTTGGGTTTGTCCAACAGCATGCATGAGCCCGATCGGAACTGCCCAACATTCAATAGATCTCGTTAGATATTATCAATTATTGGTCAAAATTATTGTCTGTTTTCTCTCGTTATGTCAAGTTCCAAACGTAAATGTATGTTGAATTGAACATATACCAGACGTATGTACTCGGAGTATATGGACGGACTTGTGCCGCCCACGGTACGCTTTGGGTTACACTATTCCATGTAACCCAGGTGGCGCAATAGCCAGCGCCCACGTCATTTCCGCGCGGCGTTCCGACCGCATCAATCTCGCGAGGCTTCTTCTCTACTACCTGCACTTACAGCAAGGAGCGTCCGCGATGAGCTGGCTGTGGGGCAACGAGACGACGGAGCAGGCGCAGATCGTGGTGAGCGCGCTGCAGGGCGAGCTGGACGAGCGCGAGGCCAAGATCAAGGCGCTGGAGGCGGCGCTGCGCCGCGAGCAGCAGGACCTGACGAGCGTGCTGCAGGACGAGGTCAAGGCGCTCGAGGCGCGGCGCGCGCGCGTGGCGCAGGAGCTCGCGGACCTGGACGCGCTCATCAAGGGCAAGCAGAAGCAGTTGGCGCGCGCCAAGGACCCCGACAAGAAGAAGAAGAAGAGCAAGAAGCAGCAGCCCAAGAAGCAGGACGAGAACGCCAACGCCGCGGCCGCGAACGGAGCGGATGCCGCGACGGAGAGCAAGGATACGGCGCCGGCGGTAGCGGTCACGGCTCCCAAGAAGGCCAAGAAGAAGGAGCACAAGCCAGCGGCGGCGGCAGCCGAGGCGCCCAAGACGCTGCCCATGGACGAGAACCTCAAGAGAGTGGCCAAGGAGGACCCGAACGTCGCCTTCATCATCCAGCGCAGCACGGTGAGTCCCTCGCATGAACCTCTGTGACTGTGACTATAGGTCGCTAACGTTGTGCCACTGTAGAACTCGAACACGGTCGTGTACGCGGGCGTCAAGACGGCGGACGGCGCGGCGCTGGAGGCGAGCAAGCCGCTGTCCGTCTACTGGATCATGTACGAGAAGGCGGGCAACCCGCGCGAGGACCTGACTATGATCGAGCGCAACTCGGCGTACGGCGCCACGTGCGCGTCGGCTCCGGACGCGCAGGGCCGCTTCAAGACGCAGATCTCGGCGCTGCGCGACCGCGACTTCTCGCTGTTTGTGGACGCGCACGGCAACGTGCAGGCGCTGACGACCATCGACGGCAAGCCCGGCATGCTACTGCGACGCGTATTCGTGCAGATGACGACCAGCTGGGGCATCCCCACCGTCGACTACGTCGAGATCTTCGGCGTGCACCCGACCACGCTCGAGCCCGTCTACGAGAAGAAGAAGAACAAGTGAGCTGGTCGATCAGTAAGTACGTGTGAGTGGAGTGTCAGTGGCTCGGATAGAAGGCCGAGGGCGTCGATCAACGCGTCCTAGGTGTCGTTTATAGGCTCTGGATTGGGTGTTGGTTGTTGTTGTCGCGGCTCGTGCGGGTCTACTGTCGTCTCCATCCTCGCTCTAGGACGATCCGCTGTTTGCTCAGATGGACCGGCGCATCATGACGATGGCGGCAGCGCTGAGCGTCGTGCCCAGGATCCCGCGCAGCACGTCCTCGGGCACGTCGTGGGTCACGTATTTGGACGTCAAGTACACGCCGAGCGCGAGCGAGCCGCCGACGCGCGCGGCCGACGGCAGGTGGATGGACTTGGCCTGCACGTTGTGGTACGTCGAGGCCACGGCGGTGGGCACGATGCCGAGCAGCGACGTGCCGATGATCACCTCCTGCGGCATGTCGCTCGCCGCCGTCAGGTACGCCGTCATGAGGATGCCGCCGCCGAGGCCGCACAGCCCCGAGATGAAGCCCGCGGCCGCGCCCGCCGCCAGGTACTTGGCATTGGCGATCGCGAAGCCCACCGGGTCGCTCTTGGCCTTGCTGATGTAGGTCGAGTTGGGGTCGTCCAGGTCGCCGGCCCGGTAGAACTGCAGGTCGAGCGGCGACGCGTTGGCGCTGAACTTTGGGAAGTACGGGCTCTTCTTGAGGAAGATGAGCGGCGAGGATAGCAGCATGGCCGAGCCCACCACGAGCGACAGCTTCTTGCTCGTCAGGCGCTGCGCCGTGCGCACGCCGTAGCGCGTGCAGATGATGGCGGGCAGCGTCGTGGCCAGCGCCATGGGCAAGTTGCACGCGCCCTTGTCGAAGTGGTTCCACGCGCCCACGGACGCGCTCACCGACACGGCGCCGATGGACGTGCCGTTGATCACCTGCTGCGGCAGCGTCGTGAACTTGGCCAGCGTCTGCGTACGTGTCACGAAGAGCGGTCAGTTGCCGTGGGTAAGGTGTGAATGATACCGTCCCGGACACGTAGGGATGACTAAAGACTGTACCGGGATGAGGATGATGCCGCCGCCGACGCCCGTGAGCGCCGAGATGACGCCCGCAATGCCGCCTGCCGATGAGACAAAGAGAGGTCGATCACTAATGATACTGATACACTCGGTTGAAGGTGATCGGGCGTCTCCTTACCGGCGGAGACGCCCACGCCCATGGAGATGGCGGCGCTGCTGGGCGCCGAGGGCTTGGCGGACGAGTACGAGACGCGCGGGGCGGCCGAGCGGCGCGCGATGCTGGCGCTCAGGCCGCCGGTGGCGCGGCGGGAGGTGGCGGCGCGGAGCAGCATCGCGAGTGGCGGGCGGGCGTCTAGGTGCGCAGGTGGCGGCGGAATTGCAAGTGACTCCCATTGCGCCGATGTCGCATACCACGCACCACGTCAGGTGTCCGTGAATAAGGTGGTGTCGTTTAGCACCCATACCCAGACCAGGTGATGTCCATAAATAGAGTTCGTTACCCATATCTGAGCGGATAGGAAAGATCCAGAGGACACACTTGGTGTCTCACATTGGCATGTGGAGCGCTCCACACTTCTAATACCAAGGGTATCGACGTGAAGCGGAAGACGACGATGCTGAGGCGGCTGCTGCTGACGACGGCGGCGCGCGGCGCTCCCGAGAAGTCGGTGACAGCGCTGAAGGACGAGGCGGAGGCGCTGAAGGACCCGTTCCAGCACTTTCGCGCGTTCAAGAGCATGGACGAGTACGTGGGCGTGACGCTGGTGCAGTACGACAACCAGAGCGAGCACAGCGCGAGCAATAGCAGCAGCAGCAGCAGCGACGACTCTCGTGACACCTCGGCTGGAGGTGATGACGCCGGGAAGAAGGGCAAGCCGCACAGCGAATAGCGATGCCTGCGATCACTGGCCGCGTCGACGTACAGATACAATACGGTTGCCATTCGCCAAAATATAAAATCACCCGCTCTACTGCTAGTTTGTGGTCGGTTGGTCGCCGCACGGCACTCGTTTGGATCGGACGATGGAGAAATCGCTCACGTCGAGACGGAGAGACCGATGCCCAACGGCTTAGACGAGCATGAGGAACGGCTCGTCGCTGTCCTGCACGTACATGAGCTTGTTCTCCTTCTCGAGCTCGATCAGCACCTTCTCCAGCTCGGCGCGCGAGACCGAGTCATTGCGGCCGCGGCGCTGGTTCAGGCGCTTCAGCAGCTCCGACAGCAGCAGGCGGTCCTCGTCCTCGTCCACCACTTCGCTGTTCATGTCCGTCAGCACCTGCGACACCTCCTCGCTCAAATTGTCCGCACTGTCAGACAAGCAACACAGACAAGTTAGTATCCATCAGCATCGTGCTCAGCACGCCAGAAAGAACGCAATAACCCACCTCCACGCTGACCGGTCGCGCTTGCGAGACGGAGACGCCGGCAGCGGCTTGGTCGGCGACGGCGGGAGCATCGCCTCGTCGAGCTCGGGCATCTCGGGCGACTCCTTTGCAGACGGCTCGGCAGGCGTCGACGCGCTCTTGGTGATACCGCTATGCGGTTCGGACGTTTCGTGGTACAGCGCAAAGCTCATGAGCCCCATCGCCTTCTCGGCGTCTTCCCGCTCAATCGACTTGCTCAGGCGCGCCTTCGCGTGTGCGGATGCCAGACGAATCAGCGTTTCCAGGCTACGCGCCGTGACTGGCAGCGTGCGCGCGTTCTGCTGGGAGCGCAGCTCCGCGTATCCCTCGGCGATCAGGTCGATGGCGGCGTCCGTCAGCACGGGCTGGAAGCGCGTCTTGGCGTAATAAATGTACTTCTTGAGGAAATCCAGCTTGAGAATGCCGTTCCCACTGCCGCCGTAAGATGACGAGTGGTGGTCGCCGTGCAGAAGCGGGTCGTACTTCTGGAAAATGGACTTCGACTCGCTCGCGTCGACGTTGGCGCCATCGAGGAGCGCCATGTGGTCCGTCGAGCTGACCTCAAACGACAGAGGAATGCCTTCCTGGCCCGGGCGGGTGTAACGATGCATACGAAGCACGTGGTCCGAAATGTTGCGGTCGATGCCGCGGTCGAGCCGGTCGAGAACGACAAACAGCAAGTCGAAACGCGACAGCAGCGAGTCCGGCAGACCAATGTTCTCCTGCGGCCGCTTGTTCTTGTTGTACTGGCCGTACACCGGGTTGGCTGCGGCAAGCACACTGCAGCGAGCGTTCAGCGTCGCGTGGATACCGGCCTTGGCGATCGTGACTGTCTGCTGCTCCATGACTTCGTGGATCGCCACGCGATCGGCCTCGCTCATCTTGTCAAACTCATCGATGCAAACAATGCCGCGGTCAGCAAGTACCATGGCACCAGCTTCAAGTCGTCGCTCCTTGGTATCCGGGTCAATGGTTACGGCGGCAGTCAAACCGACACCAGAAGAGCCGCGGCCGGTGGTGTTGACGGCCAAAGGTGCAATCGTCCGGACAAATCGCAGCAGCTGCGACTTCGCCGTCGAAGGGTCGCCCACCATCAAGATCTGTACAGAATCAAACGAAGTGACCGAGTGTGTTAGAACTGATGCGTAGTCAGGAACAGCAGCAACAAAAATCGGACTTACGTTGACGTCACCACGAAGATGTGTACCGTTCTCCAAGTTTTTCTCGACGCCACCAAGAAGCTGGAGCAACAATGCCTGCTTGATCTCGCCGTGGCCGTAAATCGAAGGTGCGATCGAGCGCGCAAGAATGTCGAACGCGTCCTCGCGCTTGGCAAACTCGCGGACGTTGAGCAAGTCGTCCATAGACAGCACAATGCCATTGACCTACAGCACAACAGAAGTGCATCAGTGATCCCTTCTCCACCAACTTCGGCGGAAAGATCGTTATCGCGTACCTCCTTGCCAAGCAGCTGGACGTTGTTGGAGATCAAGACGGTGCGGAACACTGCCGTGTTCGCCGCAGCCGAGTTGCCGCCCAGTGGCCGGTAGATACCGATGACGCGCACGCGGTCGCCGGGCTTGCACTTGTCCACAAGGTCATTCTCCACGATCACGTCGCACGACCGCGGCAGCTGTCCGAGCGGCGCTGTCTCGGGCGTTTCCTGCATGCTGAGCATCTGATAATCCTTGTACTGGGACAGTCCGAATTCGGTCTCGAGGTAGTTGCCGTTCTCATCCTTGGTCGGGTACACGCTGGTGGTAGGCGCGCCAGTGAGCGACGTGTTGTCGCGGTACTCGCGCGACAGGATCGCGTTCGTCTCCTTGCAGTAGTGGACCGACTTGACGACCTTTGGCCGCACGGCGGAGCACTTGGTAATGATGCCGTGCACGCACACCATCTGGCACAAGTACGACGCCAGCAGGCCGCGCGGGGTCACGTTGTAGTGGCCAAAGTCGCCCGTGAACCCGACGTGGAACGTCATGTCCTTGGTCGCGTCCGCCTCCTTGCTGCCGAACGTGCTGTCAACGTTGAACACGGCCTGCGGTGGAGCAATGTCAAGGTGTCAGTAATGACTTCAAGTGGTTGGGAACAAAGCGCCCGTAGTACACACCTCCTTGATGGCTTCCTCGAAGGGCGGGATGAACTCGGCCGGGTTGCGCAGCATTCTAAACGGTCCAACACGCGTCAGCACATCGACACGAGGGTCCGATTTCCCGCGCTCCATGACCAGCCTGCCTACCGGTTGACAATGTTCTCCTGGCCGCTCGTCGCCGCGTCCTGGAACGCGCTGTCGTACTCGCGCAGGTCGTTCAGGTCCACCACGAGCCGCGGCGCCTTCTGGTTCATCATCGTGCGCACCTTCTCCGAGTAGTTGCCGTACCCGTCCTATAAGCGGTCACCGCCACAGTATTCGTCAGTCAAAACGCACTTCGTCATCGTATCCCCGGCCTCTCCAAGCGCGGAGACGCGTCGCGTCGCCTCTACTCTCCCCTCCGATCGCCTCGACGCATGTGGCATCGGTGTAGGACGCACCTCATTAGACAGGAAGTGCGAAAAGTACGTCTTGTGGCGGCGGAAGGCCTCGTCCAGCGCGTCCTGCTGCAGCTCCATCGTCGCTTCGAGTCGGGGGACACCGCCACCGAGAGAGCCAGGAGACAGAGGACAGGTCGGGCGGGGTCACGTCTCCGTGGGTTCTTGAGGTCGTGCGGCGCCGCGGAAGGAGGGTCGGGGGCGGTGACCGTCGGTCAATCGAGTTCCGCACTTTCCCGCGCGAGGTTTCCCTTTTGCCCTGATCGCTCGATACTAAAGCGTGCGCGGGCTTTTCTGTCTTTCCGCGCGCAAAAAAATAGAGAAAGCGAGCAAAAAATAGGGAAAAAGCCGAAAAATCGAGGAAAAAACAGCAGGTTGCGGGAATCTGCGAGGCCGCGCGCACTTGAAATTCAAAATAACGTATCGTAACATCCTTTTAAAGTATCCGTTTTGGTGGTAGCACTTATGCAGAGTGCGGACGACATCCTCGAACGGTAACTTTATCGAGAGGTTACCGTTTCAAAAGCAACCTCCTCCATTTTATTTACGTTATGGATCCATTTCTAACGTATCTACGGACTTGCGGACGGACATCTGCGACGTGTGCGACCGAAATGACGTTTGGTTCGGTGTCAACCTCACATGACGGCGCACACCTGGGACGTCGCGTACAGCACGTGCTTCTTGACTCGCAGGTAGTGGTGCGGCCGCTCGCGCTCCAGCGCCTCCTTCTGCCGCTGCAGCTCGGCGATCTGCTCGCGCAGGCGCAGTCGCTCCTCGTCGCCCAGCCGCGCCATGCGCTCGAGCTCGGCGTTGATCTCCACGAGCTGCTGCACCTCAGCGCGGTGCTGCTTGACGGTGCCGCAGATCCACAGCACCATCTTGGTGTTGCCCCGCAGCGACTCGGGGACGTCTGCTAGTTCCTTGTTGCCCTCGCACGCGACCTGCTCGAGCTTGGGGCAGTCGCACAGCGTGTGCGGCAGCGTCGACAGGTGGTTGTCGCGCACGTTGAGCACGCGCAGGTTGGGTAGCTTGCCGAGCTCGGGCGGCAGCTGCGTCAGCTCGTTCGAAGACGCGTCGATCTCTTCGAGGCGCTCGCAGTGCTTCAGCTCGCGCGGCAGCTCCGTCAGGAAGTTGCGGTGCAGGTTCAGCTTGCGGAGCTGCGCGCAGAAGCCGATCTCCTTCGGTATGGCCGCGATCCGGTTGTTGGCCACCAGCAGCTCGCGCAGCATGACCAGGTTGCCGACGTCGGACGGGACGCTCACGAGCTGGTTGCGCGACACGTTCAACACCAGCAGTGAGTGCGCGTGCGTCCACACGACCTCGTCCAGCGTCACCCAGTGCTTGTCCTGCAGGTCCAGCACGCCGTTGGCGTCCGGCACCAGCGAGTCGTCAAGCAGCTCCTCCATCTCGGACACTTGGTGCGAGCAATTGTCGTGTCGTGCTTGAGTGGAAGTGCCAGTCCGGCTTGACTTTCCACGAGCGCGATGCGCGTCGGCACGCTATAAATACCGCGAGCTAATCGACTGCGGGGCGGGGGCGCTAGAAAAAGGGCCGACGGTCGCCTCGCCGCAGATCCTGCGGTCTCCAACATCGGCCCCTTATCAACCTCTCGCTCTGCGCTCTCGTTCCGCTTGCCGAGTCGCTCAATGACACTATGGGCGCCGCAGCATTGGCGTTACCGCTGGATCGTTGTATTCGGCGCATACCGCGCGAACCACCCGTCGGTGGCGAGTTTTCTTTTGGTGGCGCAGCGGAGACGCTCCCATCGGTGCTAGGGCTGCGAGTGACCGGAGTCGGGGACACCCAGTTGCCGTTGGCGGGAGTGAAGACATGGAAGCTGGCTACCAAGTGCACGGCGCAGTACGTTAACAACACCCAAGGCCAGTACCGCAAGCGCACGACGAATCGGCTGCCCGTACAGCGTCGCGCAGTTGGGCCTACACACCGAGCCTCCAGAAGCCCCCCCCCCCCCCGACTTGTTCGCGCAATCCCCGCGGCAGACCCAGCCACAAGGCGCAGCCAACTCCGCAACTTCAAATCGGCTCCAACTCCTCGGGTGTCTGCGTCGGGAGCAGCGATCAGGACGGAGAGCGTCGCATCCGGCCACGGCGAGCTCCGGGTCAGGTTCCAGCCCCACAAGATGTCGTGCGCTGCCGTCACGTCCGGCGTTACTGAAGATGAACGCGCCTCGTGCTCGGATACAAGCACGGCACGCACTCGATAGCCGATCGCTCATGACATGCCAAGGGGTCTGCGTTGATACGCTGTTCACTCAGACGGGTTGGCGCCAAAATGCGACTGGTCCAGACCCGGGTCGTTTTCTTGGCCTGGTCCAACAACATGGTGGGCCGACGGGTCTGTTCACGACAAACGGGTCAAAAGTGGGAGTGTACCCATCAACTCCTGTAGGATTCTCAAGCGGCTCATTTCGCAAAGCGGTTGGTTTGGAAACCAGGACGAACGCGGACGCGCAGGGGGAAGATGTCGGCGGACGCGCAGGGAGAAGATGTCGGCGGGCGCACCGGAGGAGACTGGGAGCGAAGCGGAGACGTTGCCGGAAGCTGCCGCGGCGGGCGATCTGGGCCGCGTGAGTGAGCTGGTGCGCGGCGGCGTCTCTGTGGACGGGAGGGACGAGGACGGCGGGACGGCACTCATGGCGGCGGCCGCGCGTGGCAACGTCGACGTCGTGCGGTATCTCGTTGCTCACAGCGCTGGCGTCAATGCGGCGGCCAGTGACGGATGGACAGCGCTGATGTATGCGTCGCGGACTGGCAGCATGGACGTCGTGCGGTATCTTGTCGATGGTGGTGCTGCCTTGGACGCAGTCGACGAGGACGGGTGGACGGCGCTGATGCATGCGTCCGAGTGGCGCAGGATGGGTGTTGTGCGCTATCTCGCCGACGACTGCGGTGCTGACGTGAATGCCGTCGACGAGGATGGGAAGACGATGCTGTCGTACGCGGCGGAGAGCAACAACATGGACGTCATAAGATTCCTCATCGGTAGCAGCGCTGACGTGAACACGGCCGACGGCAATGGGAAGACGATGCTGATGTATGCGTCGCAGAATGGCAGCATGGTCGTGCGATATCTCGTCTATCTCGGCGCTGACACGAATGCAGTCGACGAGCGTGGGAAGACAGCGCTGATGTATGCGTCGGAAAACAATACGATGGACGTCATGGGGTACCTCGTCGATGACAGCGCCGACGTGGATGCAGTCGATAACAACGGCCGGACCGCTCTGATACACGCATCAGAGAGCGACAGCATGATCGTCGTGCGGTATCTCATCGATAGCGGTGCTGCCGTCGATGCATGCAACAACAACGGGAAGACGACGCTGATGTACGCGGCGCAGCATGTCAGGATGGATGTTGTGGCGTATGTCGTTGACCGCGGCGCTGACACCAATGCCGCTACCAAGACTGGAATGGCAGCGCTGATGTATGCGTCGGAGTACGGCAGAGTGGATGTTGTGAGGCGCCTCGTCGACAGCGGCGCTGACGTGAATGCGGTCGACAATATTGCCAAGACAGCGCTGATGTACGCGGCGGATTGCGGCAGCGCTGATGTTGTGCGCTATCTCCCCCAACCGCGGCGCCGAGGTGAATACGGTAAATCAAGCCGGACAAACAGCAATGTCATTTGCTGCCAGCCGAGGCCACTCGACGATTCAGAGTCTGCTAATGCCGTTCATCCAGCGCGCTCCGGACGCGACTAATCCGAGTGAAGTCGCAGAAGTTGCATCCGCGACGCGGTCATCAAGAAGCTGGTTTATCTCTCCGTTCGAAATCGCCTTGGTGAAGCCGATCGATCGAGAAAATGCTGGTGCGGAGTTTCGAGCCAAGTGGCTAGACGTGGACGTCGTGGTCAAGCTGTTTATTCCCGATGCCTCTATGGCATCTTTCGCGGATGAGGTGACGGTGTGGCGCCAGTTGCGGCACCCAAACGTGATCAAGCTGTACGACGCGTGCGACGTTGGCCACCACTTCTTTGTCTCCAAGTTCGCCAGCAACGGATCGGTGGCCGAGCACCTCGCTGCGTGCAGGCGGTCTGGTGCGGAGAGTACGCCGTGGAAGTTCCTGTATGAGGCTGCGCTGGGGTTGGCTTACTTGCACGAGCGCAAGATCGTGCATAGCAATCTGCGTGGCAGCAACATCTTGGTCGGGAGTGATGGGTTGGCCAAGCTGGCCGAGTTTGGGCTGAGCGGATCCGTGGGATCAGGCGTTTCCACGGACTCGTCAAATGTTGTATTTGGGTCAACGCGCTGGCAGTCTCCTGAGCGCGTAATAGGTGGAGAGGCTTCTTTCGCTGCTGATGTCTACTCGCTGGGGCTATGCATCGGGGAGGTGTTGACTGGGAAGCTTCCATGGGAGGACAAGCGTAACGTCATCCCGTGGAAGAAGGACTGGGACCCGGCTACTGATGTGCTTAGTCGAGATGCCCCTGGGCCTCTCACAGGGGACGTTCGCGACTTGGCAGTCCACATGTGCGCTCTTGACCCCGGGCGACGCGTTGTAGCTTCGGTGGCCGCGCAGATGCTCGAGCGTTTGGCAGCGAAAGAACTCACGAAACACCAGGTGTCACAGCCTGAACCGGAGCCAGTCGTGTGCATCAATGAGTACAAGGGCGGAGAATTGAGCAGCCTCTGGGACACCATACAGAGATTGCTATCCCAAGCTGGTATCAATGGTCTGCATCAGCACGCCGTGAACGAGGTCCAAGCGATTTATGAGCGTCTTGAGGGATCAAATCAGCCTCGAAAGTTAGTGGAACAATTCCACAAGCTCCTCATCGATATCGCTAGCGTGCTGCAGCCTGGATCTCGCCGCAGCCGGATCCAATGCGTTTCGTCAACGCTTGCGACCAGACGCAGCATGGACGACATTCAGCATCGTATTGACAGGATACAGGCCGTGCTCGACGGTTTCCAGACTGATGGTGTGGCCCGGAAGCTGCGATGGTGC
>JAADYG010000491.1:0-24069 GCA_023338115.1 Phytopythium boreale
GCCACTCAATTGTTTGCGATAATTCATTGGATCCGCGGCTTTTTATCAGAGGAATTCAATTGGTCAATAATGGAGAATTTTGTTGCTCGTGTCCCACTCCAATCCCGGCTTTTGCTGTCGTCCGGGTTTCAACGTCGTTGTCGGTACTACTCGAGTACTACTGTACGGAGCATTTTACTACTCTGCATTAGAATACCAGAGTACTTCGAGTTCTTCGTTCTGGTGAGTTTGCGTACAAATTGCAAGTTCTTCGGATAAGTACGCTAGACTGCCGCCCTACGAACCATTTACGAACTTACTGGCCCAGCACTCCTCACTGTCGTCACAAGTCATCCATTCGCCCTCACTCTTGAAGAAGAAAAGCGGCGCCGACGTCACTCTCTCCAGCGCGGGGTTCTACTAGCAGGGAGAAGGAAGGATGGAGGTCGACCCGGATATGCCGCTGGCGAAGACAGGCAACGCCGTGCTGGACGGGATCGGCGCGACGGCTTCGGCGGCGGTCGCGGCCGTGACGGGCAACGAGGAGCCCACCGGCAACGAGGAGTGGACGCGCATCGAACTGTTCGTGATCGCCAGCCTGCAGCTCGTGCTCGTGCTCGTCGCCTACCGCCTGGACCGCCAGGCGCACCCGGCGCTCATCTCCGAGTCGGCCTGGGCCGTGTTCTTCGGCGTCCTGGTGCGTTTTCTAGGCGCGTCACTGGTGTTGGAGATGATTTACCGACTGACTGCTTGGCCTTGTTCTCTATGATTCCTGACTGGACTCGATAGTTTGGCGCTGCGCTGCGCTTCATCTCTCCCATGGTACGTTTACTATGAGCGCATCGCTTGCTGCTGTGCTGATGGCCGGGTCTAATTGGTGTCGGTATGCGTGTCAACCCGTTAACAGGAATCGCTGAACAATGGGCTCAACCCGGAAGTGCTCTTCTACGCGTAAGCTTTGCTCTTCTGCGTGGCTACGGCCCTTCAGGTAGTATAATGCGTGGACAGCGTGGCGTTCTAACCGTTGTGTCATTGTACCTGGTTTGCTTCTGTAGTTTGCTACCGCCGATCATTCTGGAGGCTGGATTCAACATGAAGAAGCGGGTATGTCACGAACGCTACCGGGGGCAGACGAAAGGATCAATGCGATTGCTGACGACTCTCGCTCGTGCCTATTCGTGAAATCATAGGGCTTCTTCTCCAACTTCTCGGCCATCATGCTGCTGGCGATCGTTGGCACGCTGATTGCGACGTTCATCACGGGCGGAGCGCTCATCTGGATGGGGAACGCGGGGCTCATCACGAAGCTGACGGGGGCGGAAGCCTACCTGTACGGCTCGCTCATCTCCGCTGTTGACCCTGTCGCGACGCTGTCGGTCTTCAAGAAGAATGGAGCACCCAGCCTCTTGTTCAACCTCGTCTTCGGCGAGAGCATGCTCAACGACGGCGTCGGTACGTGCCCCGCTCACTCCATCTATCACCTTTTGACGCCTAAACGGCTCTGGTCTCACTCGTTTTGCTGTTCGACACTTCGTGTTCTTCTCTTCAGCTATCGTCGCGTTTACCTTGTTCCAGCATCTCATCCGGGAAGGCACGAGTGACGTCACGTTCCATGATGCGGGGATCATCATTTCCAAGGTGTTCGGCATCGGCCTCGGCTCTGTGGGACTTGCCGCGGTCGTTTGCTTCACGTCGGCGTTCCTGTTGAAGCAGGCTGACCCTGCCCTCCGCCAGTACCCGTCGTACGAGATCTCGATCGTGCTGTTGTCGGCGTACTTGAGTTACGTCGCGGCGGATCTGGCCGGGCTCAGTGGGATCGTCGCGCTGTTCTTCTCGGGTGTCTTGATGAGCCACTACCACCTGTACAACATCGCCGACGAAAGCGCGACGGCGCTGCGCCACTTGCTGTCGACCGCGTCGTTCATGGCCGAGAACTTTGTGTTCATCTACATGGGCGTGAGCGTGGTTGCGTACTCGGAGTACCTCACGTGGGACTGGGGGTTCATCACGGTCAACATGATCGCCATCCTCGTCGCGCGCATGTTCAACACGTTCCCCATGTGCATGCTGGCCAACCTCGGGCGCCCAGAGAACGACAAGATCCAGTGGAGCTACATGTTCGTGATCTGGTTTGCGGGTCTTCGCGGGGCGATCGCGTTTGCTCTCGCGCTGAATGTGTTTTCACCCGACCCGAGACACCGTGGCGTCATCCAGAGCACGACGCTCTTCACTGTCATCTTCACTACGCTGGTACGTCGTGCATTCCACTGTAGTCGAACTGTTCTAGCGTGTTGATGCTCACCGTAAACACTCCAATGTCTTGCAGGTCTTTGGCATGGGAACGAGCCCGGTGCTCCGTTTCTTCGGACTCACATCGGTGCAGAGCGATGACCAAGAATACGATGAGTACGTCGCGCGTCACTCTCACTGTCGATTTCACGAAGCAATGGCTTTTAAATCATCTGACACCTTGTGCTGCTTCTCTCCTGTGCACTCACCACAGCGAGGGCGCGTCGGAGCGCCTGCTGTCGGACGACGAGTCCGAGCACGATGCTGACTCGTCGTTCCACCAGATCGGCATGGTAGCGCGCCGGAACCTGCGGGGCGGCATCCACGGGCTGTGGGAGCGCATCGACGAGAAGTACCTCAAGCCGGTCTTTGGTGGCCAGCCGCGCGACGAACGTGCCGTCAAGGTGATGGAGATGAAGGGCAAGACATCCAAGCGGTCGGGGACGCGGTCGCCATCGTCGATGCCTCGGTCGCCCAACTCTCGCCGAGAGCAAGGAGAGCTGTCACCTGCATCGTCGACGGCGACGTCGCCCATGTCGATGGCCGAGGTCGCCAGCTCGCACGAGGCGTCCGACAACGTTTAGAGCGCTCTGTATGCTGTTGGACAGGTTTTGGTCGCTCGAATTTCGATACATTTAGTAAAAATGTTTCTTTATCAGCATGTTGATTGCAATTTACAATGCGAATAATTTGGATAAGTTAAGTTTTGAGATATGACAAATTTATAATGAAGGTATGCTGTTTGGAAGGAAATGAATAGAGCCCCAATCAAATAGAAGCACGTCCATTCCGTAAAACTACCTACCAACAGACAAAGCAAAAATGGCGAGTCCGGCGGGCGTGTCGGACGAGATGCGCGCGCTGTTCGAGGGCCAGAAGCGGCTGCACGAGGCGGCGCTGCGGCTGCAGAGGCAGATCGAGGAGGAGGAGGCCGCGTACCTGGAGGAGACGGTGCACGGCAACATCGTGCGCGGCTGGGACGGCTTCATCGACAGCAAGCCGAACCGCAAGGAGGCCAACCCCAAGAAGCTCAAGCCGTACACGGAGGCCGAGCACCTCTTCTCCAGCTGCTGCAGCTACGCGGAGCTCGGCGGCGAGCCCACCTTCGACCTGGTCGACTACAATAACACGCGCGAAGAAACGTAAGCGCCTCTCGTTCTATATAGACGTCGCCGACCAGTTCCCCCGCCAACATCTCAACGCTTGTTCGTGTGTGTTCATGCCATCTCCATGACATCATCCAGGATCGGCAGGCGGAGACTGACGGTGACGCTGTCGGGCGGCACCAAGATCTCGTCCGAGGTCGCAGCCGGCGGCGCTGGACACAGCAGTAGCAGTAGCACGAGTCACGGCCATGGCGCGAGTGGAGGCGGCGGCCACCATCACGTTGGCGGCGGCAAAGGGAGCGGGTCCAAGCTGTCATCGATGAAGGCGGGCGTCGCGCGCGGCGGTCATCATTCGGGCAAAGGAGGAGCAAGCACTGCTTCCTCGGCCGCAACAAGCGCGGCGGCAGCTTCACACAGGACGGGCAAGCTGCACAAGAAGCGCAAGCGCGAGAAGCTCGACGGCCAGCAGTCGCAGGCGTCGAGTCGAGCGCACAGCGACGCGAGCGCGGCCGTGTCGGCGGAAGAAGATGACGCGGCGGGAGGTGGCACGGCGTCGTCCACGTCCACCCCATTGCGGAGCCGCGCCGGGTCGGTCGAGGACTCGACTGGTGGAGACGACAGCACGGACGTGTTCTGAGAGGAGACAGAAACACGAGAGGAAGAGGTGGGTGGCGCGACTTGAGGACTTTATATACGAAATGATATGCACGAGTTGAGGTGGGAGAGCTCGCGAGGCGGCCACGTACGCGCTTCTTGCGCTCGAAGCGGTGCGGATCCCGCCGCCTCCCGTCGAACTCTCGGCCCTTTGCGCGCGTTGTTCTCGGCTGTCCTTGTGCTTCCAGCTGACGATTACTACTTACGACGGCGCCTACTGCCACTGCTGCTAAAGGAAAAATGAGTAGGCGCGCAAATGAAATAAACAGAATAAAAAAGAGGGAGAGCGGCTGTGGTGATGCGACCACACCACCGCCGCCTCATCACGCGAGTCTTGTGGGCGCGGAGAATCACTTGCGACCGTCGAACGACGCCAGCAACACGTCGAGATCCCGCGTCGTCTGGCGGAAGAACCCGTCGTAGTTATACTGCGCACAGGAAACAACACAATGTCAATACCAATTCGCAAGATACCTCACGCAATACGTTCGCACGCGGCATCCCCCGTACCTCAAAGATGTAATCGAGCTGCTGCGGCGGGACCACAATGTCTGGGAACTTGATATATCCCTGTCATTGTCAATCCACAGGAAAACTGGTTAGAGAACCGATCATTGTACAAGGGCAACGCGGACAAGTGCCTTACCCGTAGTCTGTCGTTGACCGTATTGACGGCCTCAACCGTGCCCTTGAGGCTCTGGAACAGGTGCGAGATGCTGTTCCAGTGGAGGTCCAGCTGCGAGCGAAGCTGAGTCATGTACTCCCCGTGCGTCAAGATGGCCGCAGAGGGCGCGGCGGTGCCGCCGAGCCGAGCCGACAGCGCGTTGATCGAGTTGTACGCGTACGCGCCCATGCCAATCACCTCTTCCGACTCGCGGTGGTGCGACAGCGGCATCGACATGATGCCAGCCTTCATCTTCGAGCACTCGACCATCAGCTGCTTGAAGTTGTTCAGTAGCGCATCCATCTCGAGCTCAAACGCCGTCAGGCTCGCGCCCATGCGTCGATACGCTAGCGTCATGCCCGGAATGCTCTTCTGCTCGTCGACAATCCGGCGCTGAAGCACCACAATGCAGTTGAGCACTGTGCGAATGTGCTTCTGTAGCACCTGCTGCAGGCGGCTGCGGTGCTGCCGCACGCGCACGAGCAGGTCGCTTGAACACTCCACGCCCGTCGTGCTGTAGATCGAGCAGAGCACGATGAACGCGTCAAAGTCGCCCTCTTCGATCGAAGAAGTATGGTACGACGTGCGCACACCCCACGAGAGTTGCCCAATCCGCTGAATCGACTGACGCACCAGCAGCAGCGTATCAAGCACACCACCCTGAGCAGCAGCGATATCTTCCGTCAAACTCGACGACGACCCCGATGAGAGGGGTTCCCGCTCACCAGCCGCAGCGTCATCGTCTTCATCCGTGTCCGAGTTCTGTGGGCTGCGCGTGTCTTTGCCATTCGATGACGTCGGCACGACCGGAGCTTTTGCGTTACCGCCCATCCACATCACCAGAGATGCTGCGCCCGACCATAGCGACCCCGATCCATCCGATGTGGTCGCAGCCGACTGAGCCGAGCTCTTGACCGGGACCAGTGCCTGGCTCGTTCCATTTGTCACCACCATTCGGTTCTCCGCTGTTGGGTCGTCGTCCGGCGTGGATTCCTCGAGGACTTCGAATCGATTGCTGTTTTCGGTCGACGCCAGGCTGCTCTTCCTTCTCGAGGCGCCGCGCGGACTTTTGGATTTAACCACAAGCGCTGTCTGGGAATTGGGGACCTGTTCTGAATCTTCGAGCAGCTCAATGGCCGACGACTCTTCCAACTCGCCGTTCTGCAGTTGCTGTAAAATCACACATACAAGCGGAGGTGAGGGTCAGCCACGATCTAAAGTTTACGATGCGATGGAAATGAGGCTTTACCTTCTTCTTCGGGGCATCTTCGATGAAGCCACCACCAAGTGCGGCGGTAACGTAGCGGCAGATTGAGCTGTTCTCCTCAACCCACATTCCCGTCGCCTCACGAAACTGCTTCAGCATCTTCTGGACGTGCGATGGGTCCGCGTTCGCATACATTCGCTGGATTGGCTCGACACACGCGCCAAAGTCGCGCGCGAGATATCCCTCCAGTGGCAGCACCTTGCTGAAGCTCCAGCGCCATGCCTTCTCCTGGTTCGGCTTCAGTCGGTCCAGCTCCCGCACGCCAATGCGTGTCAGCTGGCTCACGAGCTTGGCAATCTCGGACTGAACCGCCTCAAGCGACTGCATCAAACGGCGAACTTCTTCGCCGCCCGGACCATACACAAGCAGATCGCCTCCCGGCCCAGCCAGCTGACGAGCCTTTCGGCACGAGACCAACAGATCGGCCAGCAGCTTGAGCAGACCATGCAGCTTCGTGTAAGCGTCAAAGGCCTCGTCCGACACCTCCTTGCGGAGCGTCACGACACCCGAGTTGCTTTGCGACAGATACTGAGCGGGCGTGATGGCCACTTCGTTCGGGTTCGAGTTGCGGCGCAACTGGCGGGTGAGCACACTCGGCACGATCGCCTTGGCGCTGGTGTCGCAAAACACGGGCGTGCGCGTCATCTCTTCCTCTTCCTCATTTGTCAGAAGCAGCGGCCGCAGCGTGTCTTGCTGCTGGCCGGGGCCCGTTGGCGTCTGTGGAAACAGTTCGCTACATCACCCGGAAAATATCATCAATTAGATCGGTTCAGATGCATTGCCCAAACCAAAACGTTCGAGCTTACGTACCGGAACGACGGTGTCGTCAGCAGGACTTCCAGCATCTGACCCGACTTGCTTTGCATCGCATCCTGTTCAAGTACAACACCGCGTTAGTGGTCCGCTGTGATGGTTACGACACGAAGGACATTGAGAGTGCCCACTCACTCTCATTCCGGCGTGCTGTTGCATTTGAAGATTGCTGATGGTGCAGTCGGCTGGCGTGTTGGGCGTGTTGCGCAGCACGTAAAACAGAAACTGCACGCCGTGCATGAGTCCGTCCGTGCCGCGCGCCTCCAGCGTATGAAGCTGTTCGCGCGCCGACGAGTGCGCGCGCTCCGTCTCGATTGTCGGCAGCACGCGGTTCTCAATCACGTTGCGCACGTCCTTGAGCGTGCCGAGAAGGGAGCGCTCACTCGATCCCGAGTGGAAGAGCCCCTGCTGGCCATGCTGCAGGCGCAGCACGTAGCTATGGCGACGCCGCACGTCGACGAGCGTGCTCTCCGTCGTACAGGATGCGGGCGCCAGCGAACGCATCGCCCAGTCCTTAAACTCTTCCAGCAGCAGCGTGCGCGGGTCGTTCAGGTACCCCGTGAAAGCGAACGAACGGTCGTACCGCTCCTACAAGCACGAGCGAGTCCCAGAGTTAGTTGGCGAGCGTGGGCATTTCCCGAGCAGTACAAGTCGCACGCACCCTCTGGTAGGCGCAGATTGACGAGATGATGGCCTCGGCGGGGTTCCGCAGTAGCCCAACCACGTCCTGCATCTTGCGCAGATACGAGTTCTCGTCAAAATCCGAGATGGTCGGCCGGTACAGCGGGTAGAACGAGTCGTCCATCTTGAGCTGCACCGGCATGTCCTCCTCGCTCACTTCCATCGCCTCGCAGTACGCCTGGTGGACAAAGTGCATTTGGTCCGCCTCCAGCTGCGAGTAGCTGTTCCCGAACGGGTTCAGCCGGATGCCCCAGCCCGACATGGTCGTCGGCAGTCACTCCCAATCGCTTCGCCGCCGTGCGGTTTCTCTTTGCCTTTCCCGCCGTCCGAGTCGCTCCAGTCTTTCGCGTCGAGCGTCGAGTAGTCGGCGATCAGTCGCCGTCTCCTTCTCCCCCAAGCTTCTTCGCTTCTAGTGCACCAGCGCCTTGCAGTTCGTCGCCACGCGATCGCGCGCCTTTCTCGGTCCTTCTCCCTCGTTCTCCTCTTTCCTCGGAGAAAAAAACTTCTTCGCTGCAGTATGGACCGGCCGCCCTTCCGCCGCAAAAAAATCTGCCAGCGGAGGAAAAACTCAGGCAGAAGTGTACGGTACTGTTATCGATACAAATAGTGGCCCCTCCCATTTTGCCAAACGTCGGAGAAGCTATATGCGTTTAGAGAGGGTTTGCAACAATTCTCTCGTTAAAGTTGACTATGGACAGTGCAACCGGAAGGAAAGCATGTATTTCTCTGTATGCGACAAGCGTTAGTAACCTGATCGAGTGACGGCAGTACGAGGAAGGTAATGCCCAACCCAAGAAAAAAAAAAGACAGAGCGAACTGGGAGAAGGATGCCAAAACAGGAGACGCGCTCGCCCATTCACTTGCTCAAAGTATGGTGGTCGACGCGGAACATGCCGGGAATGACGCGGCGCCGGCGCACTGATGAACGAACGCGGGCGATCTTTCCGGATGGATGCGAGTGTCTTTGCTTCCTTTACTGTACTGGATGTGTGGGTCAAATCCCTGATTCATAACATGGCTACAGTGGCGCCAAGCGTCGTGACGTCACCCGCCGCGACGTTGCACTCGTATAAATAGCCGCGTCGACAGTTCGAGGAGCGCACAGTGGCGTGCGCGCTGTCGCACACAATGAACGACGGTGCTGGACGATGCGGCGATTGGCTTCTCTCCCTGCTCTATCGGACTTGAAGAATGGGCAACGCGGCGGGCGTGGGCGGCCAGGCGCCGCCGGGGGCCGTCCACACGCTGCGGCTCTCGGTGGAGACGACGCGCCACGCGATGTCGGTGGCGCAGGTCGGGCTCGTGCGCGTGGTGCGCGTGGCCGAGCGCTACTACGCGGTCGTGGACGAGCGCGTCATCTCGCGCGCGCACCGCGTGGTCGAGGACAAGGTGCTGAGGCATGTACGGCTGCTGATGGACCATGTTGAAGTCGCGTCAAAGATCTGGTTCATCAAGACCATCTCGACCACGTCGATCGCCGACGCGTTCAAGTTCCGGCCGAGCGAGTAAGTCTCCATCCATCCGCGGCTTCGGTATGAACGGCTGCACCACTAACGTGTCGTGGACGTGGGGCTCAGTGTTCGGCGCGTGCTGGTGGAGGCGCGCGACTACGAGGTGTACAACTGCGGGCCGGAGCTGCTGAACGTGCCGTCGTGGAAGAAGGTGGCGCGCGTGCTGGAGCTCAAGGACCCGCGCGTGACGGACTTTTTGCTCAACAAGTGCGTGTGGGCCGTGTGGCAGCCGCCGACGTCGTGGCGCGTCAAGGTCGACCAGGTCTTCAACCTCGCCATCCACGTGCAGGTACGGCGCAACGACTCCTTGACGGACGAGCTGCGCGTCGTGCGCCTGCGCGTCGGCAAGAAGTGGGTCGGCGCGCACCACAACGACCATGGCGACCTGTCCTACGGTCTGCGCAGCAAGTGGCTGCACCGCGTGGACTACGAAGTGGGCGACAACCCGCTCGCTGCCGAGAGCGTGTTCTTCCAGACGGTCAAAGCGGCGTGGAAGGATTATCTCGAGGAACTCGCGCGGCTCCCGAAAGAGGACTTGCGCGCCTCGGATGAGACCGGGAACGGCTTCCCGTACGACGAAGAGGAGCAGCGCACGTCGCTGCGGATCAAGTACTTGCTCGAGACGTCGCTCGAGACCGTTCTCAGCGAAAAGCGCACGCTGTTCCGGTCGCCGTACGAGTACGAGCAGTGGCGGATGGAGCAAGAAGACTCCGAGCAGCATCGCGAGGCGTGTCTGGATGACGGCCGAACGTTGGCGGGGCCGCTACTCAACGCACCTCTAGACGAGCTGATGGAGCTCTACGAAGCCGAGGTGATGGCAGCAGAAGACACCCCCGTCCCATTCTGAGAGCTAACTACTATTTATCCAAGACATCAAGTCTCTGCGCTGCTCTTGCCGCTCTTCTTCCCGCCTTCTCGGCCCTTGGGGAACTTGTCGAGCAGCACGGCAAGCTGTTTGAGGTCGTACTTTTCCGCGGCGGCCAGGAACTGAACGTACGCGACCTCGGTCGGCGTGAGGTCCCGCCCGGGCGGCTCGCGCTTCAGCGCCACTCCCTCCTTGACGATCGTCGCGAGCTCGGTGATGCCGTAGTTGATGCCAAAGTTATGCACGAGGCCGTCCTGCACCTGCTTGGCCAGTCCCCACCGCTGCTTCTCGAGCTGCTCCTCTCTCGCCTTCGCGTTCGCCGCCGCGATCTTCTGCTCCACCTCGACTCGCCACGGCGCACCACACTCCCGGCGGTGCACTTCGCCCGAAGACGGGTTGAAAGGGAGGCGCGCGCGCATCGGTGCAATGGCGAGCGCCAACGAGTCGTCCACCGCGGACGCACTGTCAGCAATGGACTTGCGGGCGTCGGGCTCAGCGACGACTCTCGGCGTCGGAACACTCGTCGGCGTGCTGACCGCACGTGCCGCAGCCTTCGCCTTGGACATGGTGAGCCACCTGGAGGTGAATAGGCGTTGATTGATCCTGCAGAGCGTGGCATTCGCGGCGCCGATCGCCTGCATGCAGGCATCTCATGCCGTCAGGACGGCGTCTAATTTTGGAGCCATTTGATGATGCACCCGCACACGTCGCATGAAACCTTTTAATTCACATAATGTTGGATGCGGGCAAGATTATGAAATTACGAAGGTTATTTGCTCTAACACTATTTTTCTTCTCCGATTTTCGACGACAAGCAGGTCGCCGAGTCCATCACTAGTGGTCGCGAGAAGCGATGGGGAGGAACCGCAAGGGGCGGCAATGCGGCGGCTACGCGTCCAAGATGGAGCGGTGCGTTGCTCGTGAAGGCGGTCCTACCTAGCAGGCGAAGGGCTTCGCACTTCCATGTGGCTCTCCGACGCGCTGCGCTCGTTGTTTCCTCCTGACCGCTTCTCTTCGTTATTTTGTACCCGCTTTCAACCGGACCGACAGCTTCGTGCTCCACAAGCGCTGGCAGCAGGAGGCCTCCAAGTTCGCGGCGCGCAGCAAGATGGCGAGGCAGGCGCAGCACCGGCTGGCGGAGAAGGAGAAGAAGCGCCTGGAGGCTAACCGCGCGCTGAAACGTGTTAGACCGCGGCTGGACGTGCTCACCGCGTGGACCAACGCGCGCCTGAAGGACGACCAGATAGAGCGACTAAAGCTGCGCGGCGCCACGGCGATCGCATCGGAGCTCGAGAAGGCGACCGCGACGACGGTCCAGTCGTTTTCTTCGCTCCAAGAACGGTCGGTAATGTCGTGAATATGTCTTTGGCGGCCTTGGGTTGAACTGAACCTTCACGGCGCGAATGATCCTGAACAGGTGCATTTATGAGATCGCGCGAACGTTCGACCTGTTGTCTGCGACGTGTCCGTTCACGCGGGAGTTCTTCAGCATCTTTGAGCCGTGGATGATCTCGCGGCTGTCGGAGCTGACGACCGCGTTCAAGACGATGAACGACGGGAACGTGAGCTTGCTGCTGCAGCAGCCGACCGACCAGCTCACGCTGGGCTTTGTGCGCCATGAGAAGTCTCTGACCGGCTTGTTCGACCAAGGAGAGGTCGACCGCCAGCATATGACTTGGCAGCTCAATGGCCCGTTTGCGCAGTACGAGGCCGACTCGTGGGAAGAGCTGGACGTGGACGAGGCCGAGATTGTCGAAAGCCACGATGAGGCGCGGCTGCAAACGCTCTGCCTCATTTCGTGCACGGGTCTGTCGCTCCAGTTCGTCACGAGGCTCGGCACAGAGCACCCTTTCATCGAGAACTTCAAGGTGATCGACTGCTTCGACGTCGCCAGTGGCGAGAACGGCGCGCAGCTGCTACAGCAACTTGCGCGGTGGCGGAACCTCAAGACGCTGCACTTTTCGTGGTGCTGCTGGCTCACGACAGAGCTGCTTGTCACGTTCGCCTATCAGCTTCTGGAACCGCCGCGGTCGCCCCTGCAGGAACTCCAGGTGTCGGACTGCTTCGACGTGCTGGAGGACTACGTGCGCTCCATCTTTCTCGAGCTCCACCCCAACCTTCGCCTCTCGCTGTGAAGCCGACCCAACTTCTGGACAAATATTCAGTGCATTTCGGTCTAAATCGCGATTTTGATCAAATTGCATTTTATAATAATTGCGTTTTTAGACGTGTCTGTTTCCTGAGTTCAACATGATAAAAGTGGCGTATCCTATTGGCTAAAAATAGTTTTTTCGTTGATTTTGATTTTTTGCTTCGATTTTTGACATGCACTCCTGCAACCTTTGTTCTTCATCACATTTCGAGAATAGCGGGAAGCAAAGGAAGGAACTGCGGCTTTCTCGACGCCGACATGGAGCTGTCAGGCCCGTTGTACCGGCGCACGCCGCGGCTGTTCAGCCCCAACAAGCCGGGCGACTGGAGCCTCGTGTGGTGCGAGCTGGTGCTCGAGGAGGGCGAGTTGGTGGTGTCACTGGACCGCGACGGCAGCTCCAGACTTGCGACGATCCGGATCAAGGACTGCGACCTGGCGCACGTGCGCAGCGACGGCCGCGACTGCTTCGAGATCGCCATCAGCAAGACCAAGAAGGAGACCTTCTCCTCGCACGAGTCGAGCCACGACGTCGACTGGTGGTGAGTTTTTCGTCCCCAAAGTGGCTTAGTTGATGATGCTACGGAAGAGCTAATTCGTGACGTGTCGATGCTGAACGCAGGATGTCCATGCTGGTGTCGGTGAAGCGCGACCTGGAACTCGGGATGAAGCCTCGCGTCCCGATCGTCTGCATGCCGCCGAGTGAAGCGTCGACGTCGTACAAGTCGGCACGGCGTCTCCATAGCACGAGTCTGGGCACAGCGGAGGCGATGAACCGGTTGAGCGACTCGGCGCACTCGGCCGGCTCACCTGGAGACAGCCAGCGTGCGTTTCGACGTCGCCAGCCGTCTCTTGTGACCAGTATGGCGCTGCTGGAGCGGTTCACCATCTACGAGACGCCGTCGACGTACTACGTCGTGTGTTCGGATCGCCACTACTCGCGCTTCCGCTTGCTCGAGCTAAACCGCACGATCGAGCGCCCCTCCCGCCTCAGCCAAGTGCTCAATGAAGATCCCAAGGTGTACGCGTGGGAAGAGATGGAGGCGAAGCTGCAGCACATCGCGGAGACCACGCGTGCGAGTGGAGTTGGCGTGCTTGCTCGTGCTTTCACTGCGGTCGCGATGGTCGGATGCATCCGCTTCCTGCGAGGGTACTACTTCACGTTCGTGACGCAGCGCCGGAAGATCGGGTTTATCGGCGGCAACTCCATCTATGGCATCTCCGCTACGCAACAGCTTCACGTGAGCCTGCCCGAGAAGGACAACGTTGCGATCGCGTGGATCAACCGATGGTTGAACCCGATCCCCGAAGAAGAGGCCGAAAAGCGCTATCTGGGGCTTTTTCACTTCCTCGACCTGACCAAGGACTTCTTCTTCAGCTACTCGTACGACATTACGCACACGCTGCAGCACAATATGACCACAGAGCACTCGGAGCCGTCCGAGATGTTCACGTGGAACTCGTACCTCACGAGAGAGCTCAAGACGTGCCTGAGCGGCGGCGCTGTGAAGGACCTGGTGATCCCGCTTGTGCTCGGGTGCTACGAGCAGCGCAAGTGCTCCATCTTTGGCCGCCTTGTGAGCGTCATCCTGCTGGCTAGGCGCTCTCGACATTTTGCGGGCACAAGATACCTGAAGCGTGGTGTTGCAGACACCGGTATGGTGGCGAACGACGTGGAGCTGGAGCAAATCATTGAAGACGAGAACATGGGGCCTGGAAAATTCAGCTCCTTCGTTCAGCACCGAGGCTCCATTCCCGTCTTCTGGTCGCAGGAGACGTCACCCACGCTGCCGAAGCCGCCAATCGTGCTGAACCGAGTCGATCCGACTTACTCGTCCACACAAAAGCACTTCGCAAATCTGTTCGCGCGCTATGGATCGCCCATCGTAGCGCTGAACCTGGTGAAGCAGAACGAGAAGAAGGAGCGCGAGGTCATCGTCGGCAACGAGTATATGAATGCAGTGGAGTACATCAACAACTTCATGCCGGCGGAGCATCGAGTGCGATACGTCGCGCTGGACTATTCGCGGCTATCGGGGCCGAAACAGAAGGGCGTGAACGTGCTGCACTCGCTCGACAAGGTCGCTGTGTGGGCGCTTGGGCAGACTGGGGTGTTCTGCAGCGCACCTAAGCGGAGGATGAATCTGGGCAGCGGAAAGCAAAGCGTTGGGGGCTTGTCGTCATCGTCTCGCAACATTGCACCGGCTCCTTCTCTCCCGATCTTTGGGGACGCGGACGCAGTGGACGAGATATCAGCGGAGCAACCGCCTCCGTCTCCAACGATCTCGAAGAACTCCGGCGAGTGGCTCGAGCAGCGCGGCATATTGCGGACGAACTGCATTGACTGTTTGGACCGCACCAACGTGAGTCAGTTCAGTGTCGGCATGCGCGCTCTGGGCCAGCAGCTCTACGTCATGGGCATTCGAAACACGCCGCTGCTGGAAAGCAGGTCCCAGTTGGTGATGGTGCTGATGAAGCTGTATTCGCTGGTGGGAGATGCCATTTCGATGCAATACGGTGGCTCGGAGGCACACAAAAACGTGAAGAACAGCGCGGCCCGCGAAAATGTGAAGCACCGCGAGCTGCTCACGTCGATCCGTCGCTACTACAGCAACTCGTTCACGGATACAGCCAAGCAAGACGCGATAAACATTTTCCTGGGGCATTTTGTGCCGAAAGAAGGCGAGCCTCCGCTGTGGGAGCTCGAGTCAGATTACTATCTCCACAACTTCGAAGTGCGCAACGGCAAGATGGCTGTGGAAAAGGTGCGCCAGTACCTCGAGTTCCACGCGGAGGGCAAGAAAAAGGTGTTTGGCGAAAACTACGGAGTCCCGATCCAGTTGGCGTGCTGCGCGCCGCAGCAGGCCACGGAAGACGAGGATGAAGACGAGTTCATCGATGACGAGTTCGAGTACTACCGAGAAGTCATCTTGCGGCGCGATCGAGATAAGCGTGACGAGTACATTCGCGAATGCCGGCGTGTCATGGAGGAGTGGTGGAAGGAGCCCATCGAGTCATTTGATCGCCAAAAGTGTGTTCCGCCCGCGAGCGGTGTCGTCAACGGTACGAAGGTTCAGAAGCAAGATGCAACCGAAGCCAAGTCTGGTGTATGCTGTGCGGTGAACTCTCCGTTGACTCCTGGCGCTCGAAGTGGTCTCAAAGGACTGGGGCCACTCTACTCGGACGAGTTCCTGCACATGTATCATCCCGACGAGATCACGACGTTCGAAAAAGTACTCGGGTACAAGTTCATGAACCCGATCGAGCTCTCGGACGAGTCGGAGAGTGCTGCAAAGCGGAGAACGGACAGTGCAGTCGTCGCACATTTGACGTCTGCGCCGTCGTCGTCGTCAATCGCAATTTTGGCTCCTGTTGACGAGGAGAACCTTTCTGAGCTCGATCCCCCGTCCGCACGCCGCCCCGTGGCGAAAGTTCCGACGCGCTCTTATCGAAGCATGAGTGCGCCTGACTTTTGCGAGGAGTTGGAGCGCGCAGCAGATTCGGTGCGCAAGGGCCGCGACAGCTCCCACGAGTTCAAGGTGAGCGAGTCGGAAGAGTTCCTGAGCATCAGCGGGGTCGACTCCAGACACGCTAATCGAGCTGCGCTCGCGGCAAACAACGACAACACTCGGCTCCATGGAGGAGCAGCGCTGAGAACCAGTGGACACCGCAAAGACGACCCGATCAGCATCGAACGATACGTGCAGAACAAAAGGTACCGCGCAAATGTTCCTGTACTGGCGGACATGCTCACACGCTGGCTGCTAACCCTCGGTCGATGCTTTGCTACCTACCAGTCACAAGAAGTTCACCGGTGATTGCGCTCCTGCTCCGCCAGATGCGATCTATGATCGGTACGCCACAAGGAGCTTGGCGATCACCGGGTTTTGCTGCTTGCGATCTTTCGTGACGCTGACATGAACGCCTTGTTTACTGTTATTGATCTCGATAGATACGTCCACATGAAGGAGTCCCCGCAGGTGTGGGAAAACGACAATGAGGGCGCCAAGATGTACTTTGAAGCGTACCTGCGCGAGAACAACATCAGTCCCGATGACGCGCGTGGCCTCCGGGAAGCGCAAAGCCGCGGTGGGGCAACGTTCAAGATCCAAACGGGACCATACACGGGTCTCGACCAAAACATCAAGGCGCGTGTGTTGGTGGCCAAGAAGCTGAAGACCGACCCGGAAGATCGCAAGTACGTGGCATTGCGTACTTGTTTAGGTATTGATTGATGTCGTACTGACATTGGTGTGATTGTACCGGCTTGTAGAATCTTCGAAGACTCGCTGGACTACAACAAACTGGTCCAGACGACAACGAAATCGTTTCCGGCGGAGAGTCTGGAGCTATACAAGTCGTTTTTCGACGACGATCTGCCCGACGTGAAGCTCTACGGCGAAAAGAAAGAGGCGAGCAAATCACGGTTCTCCACCCCCGAAGCGGAGCCAAGCTCTCCCACGTCGGCTCGAATTGCAGACGTTCTCAAGACGTTGACGCTGCAGCCGACCAACCGAAAGAGTGGCGGGCGGGTGTGCGACAGCGAGTTGATCCCTGTCGGCCCCCTCTTCAAGATGGACGGCGGGAAGGACCGCGACTACATTCTCTTCAACGCAGCGGCCGCTGACCAGTCCTTTGGCGAGGTGCTCCGTAACGAGACAGCGCTGTCGTTCTACTCCAAGTAGAGGCAACAACGCGCGTGCCTCACACCAGTCAAGCTTTTTTCCAGTTGCCGACTCTTTTATTGGCGTAATGACCAGGTGTGTTCCTTTCATGAGTGGGCGTGCGTTGATAATCTCACACGGGTGTCGAGTTGCTCAGAGCATGAGAAACGCAAAGACTCCACACGGACAAGTTCATCGAGTCCAGCGTGGTGGCCAGTCCAGCAGTGCAGTGCTCGTCGCATCGAGAGACTCGCCGCCGCACCAAATGGTACTCGCACGTCTGTGTTCCTTCGATTTCGAACGTTCTACTGACGGCGAGTCTAACTTTTCCACGCTGCGTTTTCCATTAGAGCACGACTGCACCCATCACTGACTCTCTATCACGTCTAAGGTCTCCGGAAGCGCAGTAACACGAGCAAAGCCGATCGGAGGGTCTCTCTGTCGTACAGTTCGCTGTTGAGAAGCGACGAGGAGACCGTGTCACCCATGACGACCGTGCCGATTGAAGGTGCGTTAACAGCGTGGTGACGGCCTATCCCGGTGCATTCTGTCGCTCATCCTGCTCACCCTGTAATGCGGAACGCTATCCTAGTGGACCAAACGCAGCATCCGCTTCGCTTCAAGGTGCTGCCAGCACGACGAGCGGCGCCTCCGTTCCATTTGAACCGATGCAGAAGGCGCACGCGGCGTTCCAGCACTTTCGTTTCTCCGCCTCTCTCTCTCTCTTCGGAGGTGTCGGTGGAAACTCTCAGAGCGGAAGATCGACGGAAGAACTCGCGAGCGTGTTCTCGCGAGTGCTCGCGTGCGAAGGGCCGGCAGATCGAAGCGGCGAAAAGGAATGCGCCGTCTCCGAGGTGAGCTGCACGCGTAACACTCGACGTTTTGTCGCTCGGTGTGCCATTCGGCAGGGGATCACACACCAGGGTGAACATCCACCGCGAGCGATCGTCATCGTCCGACCCAGTCTCGAATTTGCGACTGGCAGCTCTTGCAGGACGTCCGCGGTGATGGCCACTCTGGTCGCCAAGACTGCTTCGTCAGCGCTTCGCGGCGCTATTAGCGGCGGCCCCATCAACGCGGTGATCGCTGCGGCGAACCTGACAGCATCGACGTCCGCAACAGAGCATGGCACCATCGACGTGGCGCTGATCGACTACTCGAACCGAGAGGTCAAGAGGCTCACGCTCGTGCTGCTCGCCAGCTACGCGCTCATGAGCGTTCTCTCCGGTGGACTGATCGCGTACCTGCGCTACAACCGGCACGTTGCGCTCAAGGGCGACTCAGGGGCGGCTCGGAAGGTGCTGCTGCCGTCGTTCGAGCCGCTGCTGTGGCTGCTGCTGGTCGCCACGGGCGGCTTCGCCTTCTTTCTGCTCGGCTTACAGCTCGCAGACTACCACATCGCGGACATTTACTCGGTGCACACGGAGAGCGTGAACGCCGGGCGCGCGTTCGTCGTCATGTTCGTCGCCGTGTTCATGCTTCAGAAGAGCGTGTCGCTGCCGGCGCTTGCCCGGTCGGCCGCGCTCTGCCTCGTTCTCTCGTGCTACTCGATCCCGATCGTGTACGCGACGGCGTCGGTGCCGGACGAGGCGCACTTCGAGCGCAGTTATTGGGCGATAGCGGTTTCGCACGGTGCGCTGGTGCTGCTGTACGCATTCATCGCAGTTCGACCACCGGGCCGAGCGACCAAGCGGACACTGCGGGAATACTGCGCGTTCGGAGCCGTGTACCACGTGCTCGACTTCGCCTACCTCACGGCTTTCTACCACTGGCGCATCCACCTCGGATTCGTGCTGGCGTATGCGCACGTTGTTTGGGGGTCGCTGTGTCCGCTAGTCGTATGGCGCGTACTTCTCGCCGACACGGAGCACTGGCGCGGTATGGGGCAACGTGCGTGTGCGCTACAGTCGCTGTTCTGCCGCGCAAACATGCACGAGCACGTCTCGGTGCAGGGCCTACACGTGCTCATTGAACTGCACCGGCGGTTCATCATCGACTTCGCGTACCTTGAGCTCCACGAACGGATCGGCGTCGGTTCCACGGCCACAGTGTACCGCGGTGTGCTCCACTCGCGTGATCAGGTGGCGGTCAAGGTCTACACACCCGCCAGCGTGACAGAGGACACTGTTGCGGCGTTCTCGCACGAAGCTGCGCTCTGTGGCGCGTTGAACCACCCGAACATCGTCACGTTCTTCGGCATGTGCGTTTCGCCGCCAACGATCTGCCTCGTGTCGGAGCTGTGCATCGGGAACCTGGAGGTGGTCACTCGCGCTGCGGCAGCGGCTGCGCGAGAGACAGAAGTGAAAGCTCGACGACAGCAACTGCTTATCAACCTTGGGTACATGATTGATGCCGCGCGCGCTGTTGCGTACCTGCACAGCTTCTCCCCGGCGTTCGTGCACCGCGACATCAAGCCGGGCAACTTCCTCGTCGATGGCAAGGGCAGTGTCAAGCTGACGGACTTTGGCGACTCGCGGAGTCTCCCCAAGGCCAATATCGCCTGGGAGGTTAAGGCCAATGGCAGCGACTTCTCGCCACATCAGAATAGTGAATCCAAGAGCACCAAGACACACGGAGGGGTCATGTCGGCATCCCCGTGTACAAGCGGGAGCCAGACGACGTCTTCCACGGTGACGACTACAGCTCGGGTGATACCAGACGCCAACGATGACGCCACGGATGTGCATGAGATTCGCGCCAGCGTATCGTACATCGCTCATGAGCCGTCACCGGAGCCATCAACACCGCCTGCCGCCCCAATGCAAAACAGCAGTGTGAAACGCGGTATGACTCCTGCGATGACAGTCACAGGCACAGTCGACTACATGGCGCCCGAAATTATCAATGGGAAGGCGGGTATCGCGTCCTACGGCGAAGCGGCCGACGTGTACGCGCTCGCGATCACCATGTGGGACGTGATATACCCCGGTGTCGAGAAGTATCCGAGCTCCAACAACAACTTCCTACGTATCTTTGACAGCGTGATCTCCGGGACGCGGCCCAAGCTCGACGACCCCGAGCTGCATCCCCGACTGCGCGCGCTTCTCGAGTTCTCGTGGCACGACGATCCGAGTCGTCGACCGTCAGCGCCCATGCTTGTGCGCACTCTCGAGCAGGTGCAGGAGGAATTGAGCGTGGCGTTTGCGCTTGAGCTGCGCGACGAGATGGAGCGAGACGCTGCCATCTCCCACAGCGAATCGATGCTCGTGAAGAACTTCCACGGTGCGCTGGCAGTTCAAAACATGCAGGAGATGGGAGCCACTGCATCGGCGGGCGAGAGCGTGCGACTGGGCAACATGCTCATGAACGCAGGGTTTCTGCACCACGTCAAGCACGCACGATCATTCGATGACGGCGAGGACATGTTCTTCTTCGATGTGGAACTATTAGGCCTTGAAAGTCAGTGCGAGCCGGTCATTGCGATTCTCGAACACCTTGGGTCGGGCACCGGGCTCCATCACTCGCCGTCGACGGATGCCCAAGACCGTGACGCGGTGGAAGTTGCAGCTTCGCGCTATGACAGCCAGTTGAGCCTGGACGACTTGTCAGCACTGCGCGTATCACTACCGGGTGAAGTCCCGCTGTTGTCACCTCACCAACGCCATCACAGCCGACGCGTCCCGTACATCCTGAGGAAGGTATCGCGCAATGGCAACATGACAGACAGTATCAGTAGCAGTGACAGCGCCGCCTTCAGCACCCACGCAGACTTTGCCAACACTGGCAGCAGTAGCAGCATCAGCACCACGAGCACCAGTAGTCGCGGCAACAGCAACGAATGCGCATGTCGACAGCTAGGACAGCTTCGCAAGGGACGCAAGGGCAGACGCCATGGCCGAAAGCACGGACGCCACCGTCTCCGGCCAAAGTACAAGCCGATCCCGGAGGAAAGTGCCACCGCCGCGCTAACTGCCAGCCTGTTGGCCGAAGAAATCGGTGCGCACAGTCCGGACGTCGAAGATGCCGATCATGACGGTGAACGCTGTCCTCTAGACGACTACGAAGCCTACGGATCGCCCCCGGCATCGAATCGAGCGCTCCCGCCTCCATCAGCCTAAATCCGTTGGAACATGACGCTTTACTTCGATTCTCGGTCGCTTTGTCTGCATTGTAGCGCGTTCGGTCGGGGGTTAAGCATGTGCTTGGGTGCCCATTACTCTGATTCCTTTGATTCTTCTGCGCCACTGCGCCGCCGAACGTCCTCGACATCTTCGTCGAAGAAGAAGTCGGTGCCAAGCAGCTCGTTGGGCAGATATGTCTGGTCGCGCAGCTCCTCAGCTGTGCAATGCGGGTTGTAGAGGTACCCTTGGGCGTATCCGACGTCCTTCATGAGCTGCGTTGGCGCGTTGCGCAGGTGGAGCGGCACGTCCGGCTGCGGGCCGCGGTCCCAGTCGCGGATGGACTGCTTGGCTCTCTTGTAGGCGCCGTACACCTCGATCGACTTGGGCGCGCGCGCCAGCATCGCTGCGCACTGGGCGAGCACCACATCGCACTCTGGCATGCCGAGGAAGTGCGCAGCCTGGTATGCCGAGACCGCGATCGGGAGCATCTCGGGGGCCGCGAGCCCAATGTCCTCGCTGGCCATGCGAATCAAGCGCCGGCCAATGTACAGCGGGTTCTCCCCGCCTTCCAGCATGCGAGCGAGCCAGTACAGCGCGGCATTGGCGTCGCTGCCGCGCACGGATTTGTGCAGCGCGCTGATGAGGTCGTAGTGGAAGTCAGCCTTGCGGTCGTAGAGCAGCGTCTGGCGGTGCGCGAAGCAATGGCGTACGTGTGCCTCGGTCAGATGCAGAACGCTACCCGTCGATGCTTCGCCACTGGCGTCAACATTTCCCTGCTCAACGTTTTCAGTCTTGGTATCAGCAGCCTCGCTACTCGTGACCACGCTCGTGCTGGTAACAGGTGCCGTCTGTAGTGCGATCTCAAGGCAGTTCAGCGCCACGCGCGCGTCGCCACCGCATTGGTTTGCGATATATGCGATGGCATCATCGTCCGCTTGGATCGACACGTCGTTCTGCGATGCATCGCTTTCATCCTGTTGTTTGGAGTCTGCGCCTGGCATCCCGTGCAGCAGCAGTGACTGGAGACCACCCGCAGCGTGGTCGGCGAGCGCGCGCCGCAAAATCTTGTTGATTGACTCGGTCGAGTGCTTCTGCAACGTGTACACGCGGCAGCGACTCAGCAGCGCGTTGTTGAGCTCGAACGACGGGTTCTCGGTCGTGGCGCCAATCAGCGTGACCGTGCCGTCCTCCACCGCCGGTAGCAAAATGTCCTGCATCGCACAGACACGTTAAGCGACTGTGAGAATGGTACGAATCAATTTCATGATGCCGGGTGAGTCCTACCTGCTGGTTCTTGTTGAATCGGTGGATCTCATCCACGAACAGGATTGTGCGCCGTCGCAGCAGCTTGCGCTCCCCACGCGCACGCTCGAGCGCCTCTCGCATGTCTGCCGACGCCGACGTCGCGCCTGACAGAGCGATAAACTTGCACTTGGTGCGCCTAGCGACAACATGCGCGAGCGTCGTCTTGCCGCAGCCCGGTGGTCTACAATGAAAAGACCGCACGACATGCACGCGTTGGTTCATTGAGCAACCCATCAGTCCCCTGCTCAACATCAGTAGCACAGTCTTTGGCATGCGACTGCTGCTTACCCCCAGAGGATCATGTTTGGCACGCGGTCGGCCTCGATGAGCGCGGCGAGTGCTTTCCCGGGCCCCACGACTTCGTCTTGACCAACGAGGTCGGCGAGCGCAGTGGGCCGCATGCGCTCAGCGAGCGGCACGGGCGACGGCTCCTCCAGTCGCTTGCGCTTCTTCGATGCAGACCCCGGCATCGAGTGCATGTCATCATCTCCATGATGGTTTCCGCCGCCAGCTTTGGGCAGAGCACTAGAGGCTGGCGCAGCACTATGACCGGAATGATCAGGAGAGAAAGCAGTCGTTGGAGTCGCGGGCGGCACCGACCCAGGCCGGCTGACGGAACGGTTCGCGGTCGCGCTCGAGGCAGGAGGGCGCTTCTTGGCCGTGGAAAAGGCAGCGAAAGGAGAAGAGGCCAAGGATGAGCCGCGAGCGCTCTTCGTCAGGCAGAACTCCACATGCATCGCCAGGTTCTCCGGGCGGAAGTGCCGCGAGCAGATCGGGCACGCGCTCGACGCCATTGCATCAACAGTTGAGCTCTTCGAAAATGACGTGCGAACCATTCCCGCCAAAAACAAATCTGATTCTAACATGTTTGAGCCAATTGAAATCGTTCCTTCATCTTTTCAACAAATCAAAAATTAACCAGATGTTTGATACCTTACACGACCTGATCCAACTCATCGTCTTCGCCAGTGATGGCGAAGAGCTCGTGCTCTGGGTCGAGCAGTCGGCGGCTGAGCCCGCTCGGGTCGTCCAGCGCGTCGACGTTCACGCGCTTCGGCTCTAATGACGCACGTCTCCTTAGCTGCTGACGGCGTTGCAGGTGGCGCGCACGCGTACGCCACTGCGGGAGGCGGCGTCTAGGCGCGAGCGCCGCCCAGCCGTCGGTCTCATTTGGTTCGTGGCGTTGCCCGAGTTGGCGGCAATGGCACGGCGTCTCGCTGTTCTCAGAGCTATTGGTATGCGAACCGGACCGCATGCTGCCCGAAAGCGAGAAGCTTCGAACGAGGGTGGACAGAAGGCCGCCCGCCGGCCGAGTGCGCGAACGATGGCCGCTCGACAACAACCAGCTTGAAAGCGCGCTGGAACCGCTGTCGCTACCGGCGTCAAGATCGTCCTCAGCCTTGTCATCTTGGCCGCTCCAGATCTCGTCGTCGTGCTGGACGGTCGAGCACTCCTCCAAGATCGCGACGGGCTGGCAGAACTGGATGTTGTCGCTGTCGAAGAAGTATGTGGCTGGCTCATCGACCGTGAAGCTCTCCGAGTGCGACGAGTGATGAAGGAACCCGGCGTCCATCAGCCCGTTGCCCAGGCGAATGCCCTCGCCGCTTTGAGCGTCGATCCCGAATAGCTCCTCCATGCGTTCAACGATGAACTGCCCACTGACGGACTTGCCGGGAGGAGCCGTTCGCATCCGTGAAGACGCTGCTGACGATCCGCCCGCCTCGTTCGCCGCCCCACTGCTACTAGAGCTACTGCTGCACTGAAAAGTGCTTTCCTCCGCGCCGCCAGAAGCAGCAACAGCCCGGTCTACCTCGTCGCTCAGCTCCATCGTCAACGCTGACAGCGTCTCTTCCTGGATGCTCTCGAGTGCTGCGACCATCTGCTGCGCCGACGGACGGCAGCTCGGGTCCGCGTGCCACTCCCACGATATCAAGTCGCGCAGTTTGGGGTGCGCGTCTGCGTCAAACTCGGGTCGGCTGCCGGCAAGGACACTCTCGAGCACAATAAAGTGGTTGGCGTTGTCTCGGATCTCGGGATACTTGCTCCGCTGCGGGTAGAGTA
>JAADYG010000492.1:0-24005 GCA_023338115.1 Phytopythium boreale
GCCCCCCCCCCCCCCTCTTCAAGATGATGGCGACCACGTCCTCGTCGTCGCCCTCACTGCAGCGCAGCACCGCTCCCACTCCTCCCCTCGCGACGTCCAATCTCGTCCCTCCGGCGACGCTCGAAGCCGTCGTCGGGCCGCTGCTGCGCGCGTACGAGGAGCAGCTGCTCGTGGAGCTGGCCGCGGGCCTGTTCCGCGAGTTCGCGCAGCGCGACGGCGTGCCGCGCGACCAGATCGCGCGCCTGCTGGCCGACTACCCGCCGTCGGCGGTGCACCACGTCTTCTCGCGCTACGACACGGCCGGCAGCGGCGTGCTGGGCGCGCGTGCCTTCCTGGCGCTCGTGCGCTACCTCAACTTCGGCAACGGCTTCTGCGACGCGTGCTTCGCGCCCATCGGCGAGCACGAGCGCGGCTTCATGTGCGTCGAGTGCCGCGCCTCGGGCTACATTCTGTGCGCGCGCTGCTTCCCGCAGCGCGGCGCCTTCCACCCGGGCGGCGGCGGCATCGCGCACCGCTTCCTGCCGGCCGCCGAGATGCTCGAGCTGCTGCACCCGAGCGCCCGCGAGGAAGAGCTGCCGCGCGGCGTCGGCGTGATGCTGCGCGCGCACCTCGCGTCGCTGTTCGCGGCCATGGACACCTCGGGGCGCGGTACGGTCTCGCGCAACGAGTTCCGCGCGTACCAGCGCGCCCAGGGCTGCGCCGAGAGCTACACGGAGTTCCTGCTGGGGTACGACGGCGTCAGTGGTAATGACAACGACAGCATCTCCAAGAAGCGGCTGCTGTTCCTCGCGGCGGGCCAGCACCTGCTGCGGCAGTGCGACGAGTGCGGCGCGCTGCAGTTCGCCGGCTCGGGCCAGGTGCTTTCGTGCCTCGAGTGCGTGGCCGACTACGACGTGTGCGCGTCCTGCTGGCTCGCGAGCCGCTGCCGCCACGAGCACTGCAACTTCCGCGCTGCCGAGCCCTTCCAGCTGCGCTTCGCCGGCCTGCACTACCGCTACTCGCACGCCGACCTCTGGGCGCTCGCGGTCGGCAACTACGAGCTCTGGGCGCGCTACGAGCCCTTCCTGCGCCACCGACTCAACGGATTCGCCCAGGTACGCGCGTAACCCCGTTCCGATGCGGTGGATAGTATCCGTGTACTGACGTGGTTGTGGCTCGATTGGATGCAACAGCTTGGCCCGCCCAGGGCCTACGGACACTACGTGGTCCCGAGCGCGGCCGACCCGCAGCCGACGCCCGCTATGCAAATGAACGCCCCGCAGTTCACATACGGGACGGCGACGGCCTTCGAGGACCCTAGCAACGGAGGCAACGCGTTCTACCAGAGCAGCAACAGCGCCATCGGAGACGTCAAGAGCGCCGGCGAGAGCAAGGGCGAGGTGCTCGACTGGTTCCTTGACTAGTGATACGTTGCGCGGCGAATATGACAAGACTTGCGTGTCGGCTTTGATGTAAATACAGTAGCAGAAACTTTCGATTTGAGAAGCAACGTGTAATATTATATGTTATATGTTCTACGTACATATAATTGTAAACATGGTGTGTGGCGTTGCGAGCAGGGCATTGAGACGGAACTGGTTGCACGGCGAACGTGAAGTAGGGCATCTTGAACGATCGATATTATTAGGAGGGATCGCTCGTGGGACCGACGATAACGGAGACGAGGGGGCAGCCAACGGCAAGGCTCGTGACGAATTTAGGAACGCTCGAATATAATGAAGTTCACTAAAGGATGGTAGAGGGAGGGCGGACCCTGTTCGAATGGAAGTGTTGGAAACTGACGTCCGTCATCCGTCGGTTCAAATCGGCTCGAGATGGACGCTAACGTTGTGCTAAAAAGCAAATTGAGGTCCGACCTGCATCCGACTCCGAACTCGGCCGTAATTTACCAAATATCTTACGCGACGGTCTAAATCGTGGGTTCACATTGAAGTTGCGCATGAAAACCTCACAAACAGCCTTACTGTTATTATACATTTTACAAATATGTCTAAATAAATTCATTTCAAACAATTGTGTTCAGTAATATCGTAATGAAAACCAAGAGTCAATGCATTGTTCCTGTGTCACTCAGCAAAAACCGAGGCAATCGATTTGTTTACTATTTTACGTATTCTTCTGTTTTTGATTTATGACGATGGGTGGGGCATTTCGACAGAAACGGCGACCCTTCACCCTCAACGGCCGGCCGTCGGTCTCGCTCCCTCCCTCCTCCCCTCACTTCTCCTTCCGCCACGCCTCGACTCGCCCCTTCACCCTCCCGCCCCGCCCGTCCCGTCCGCAGCCCGTCCATTGCCCGAATTGCATCGTAAAACAATATATAAATGCCGAAATACCCTCCCTCGGCCCCTGCGACCGTCCGCGGCGCCATGCAGGGCTATCTGCTCGGTCGGCCGCGCGATCCGCTGGCCCGGAAGCTCGCGAGCCACTGCGAGCTGCTGCGTTCGCCCTCCGCAGTCTCGAACGAGGGCAACAACGCGCTCCCGCCGCCCCCGAGGGCGGAGCTGCGCGTGTGGGTCTTCCAGGCGCGGCAGCTGGCCGTGCGGCCGCTGTTCGAGCCCATGTACGCGCGCCACGGGCTGCAGACGCGCGTCTACCTCGTCCGCGGGCGCTCGGAGCGTCGGGTGCCCGTCGGACGCGTCCACGAGTCCACGAGGAACGCCGGCGGGTCCATGCGGCACCCCGTGTGGCGTCGGCACCGCCTCGAGGACGGCGGCGGTTTCCGCCTCCCGCTGGTCGTGGACGATGAGGAGGAGGACGACGTCTCGCTCGTGGTGGAGGTCGTGTGCGGCATCCTGGTGGTGGCGACGGCGAGCGTGCCGCTGGGCGAGTTCCTGGCGCGGCCGACGCGGCGGGAGGAGCTGCAGGCGCACTGGACGCCGCTCGAGGGCGGCGACGGCGGGCTCATCGAGCTCGCGCTCGAGTTCGTGCCGCTGGAGGAGGCAGAGGAGGAGGAGGAGGAGGAGGAGGAGCTGCCGGTCGGGGCGAGCGCGTGGGAGCATAAGCAGGCGAGGGAGAGCGGCAACAACCGCGCGCGCGGCCCCGTGGCGGACGCGGAGGGCGACCTAGGCGGCGACGAGGAGGAAGACAAGGACCCGGACGAGCCCACGGCCGAGTACAGCAGCAGCAGCAGCGACGAGCAGGAGGAGGCCGCGAGTCGGTACGTGGATCTGCAGCAGGATGAGACGGCGCTGGAAGTGGAGAGCAGCCGAGAGGACGGCTCTCTCGCGTCCCAACCGGCCGAAGAAGACGCGGAGGAGCGCCAGTGGAGGCGGGTGGAGGCTGCGCGGAGGACGCGGCTCGAGATCCCGCCGGGACGCGTCAAGGACGTGACCGTGGCGCGCGCGGGCGGCACGACCATGTACATCCCGCACCAGACAGCGGCGGCCAGTGGTGGTAGTCTGCCGCTGGCCGGACCCGCCGTGACGACGACGAAGAAGAAGAAGAAGAGCAGGTGCCGATGCAGCGGGAGGGAGAAGGAGCCGCCCGCGTCCGAGCAGGACCGGCTGATGGACAAGCAGCTCTGGGACTTGTACGTGTTCGGCATCGCCGACCGCGCGCCAGCGTGCCATCATCCAGGCGACAGCAGCCAAGAAGAAGCCGATGAGGACGAGGACGACGACGGCGACAGCGACCGAGACGAGGAGGACGAGGAGCAGACGTCGACCTCGGCGCTCGAGGCGAGCGTGTCCTTCTTCAGCCGCGCAGCCAGCACGTGCGCGAGCGACGTGCTCGCCTACAACGAGTTCATCCAGGACATGGAGGCCGCCATCACGCAGGAGCGGCTCGGCAAGCAGCAGCAGCAGGGCGACGACAACCAGGAGGACGGCGGCGCCGTCGTCGGCGTCGGCTGGAGCCAGGCCGAGCCGGAAGAGACTGCGCCGCCTTCCTCCAGCGTCAATCCCAATGCCGCGGCTCGCCCGTCGCCCGTTCCGGTGCGTCGCCGGGCGCCGGATCCTTCCCCGCGGCCTCGTGGGGGCGTCGTGCTGTTCGACCCGGCGTCGCTGCCGCTGCCGCTTGCTCCCGAGTCGCTCGCGTTGCGTCAGCAGCAGCGACGGCGCAGCGTCATGGCCGGCGCGAGTGCCGACGCCGAGCGAGCGCAGGCGCAAGCGCAGGGCCAAGGCGCGCGCCGCCGGTCGCTGCCCATCAACGCCGTGTACGCGCAGCTGCAGCGCAAGCTGCTGGCCGGCGTCAACGCCATGCGCCGGCAGCCCGACAAGCAGTCGCGAGGCGACAAGCAGCAAGCGCACAAGCCATCGGCGCCAACAACAGCGACGGCGACGACCCCAGAACTCGGGCGCAAGCGCAGCATGTCGCTGCACGCGTACACGGACCTGTTCGCCCCGCCCGCGGCGCTGGAGCTCGTGGACCCCGACCGCCACCGCAGCAACAGCAACGGGAACGCCACGGCTCGCAGCAGCAGCAGCGGTGCGTCCTCCTCGCTCTCTTCTTGCTCCAGCGACCCCGCGCGCTCTCCGTCGCCGTTCGGCGCGGCGCTGTCGTCTCGCCGCGGCTCGGCCGGCTCGGGCGCCGTCGTGGTTCTCCAGGGCGAGCCGCTGCGCGTGGGCCGCCGCATCCTCGTGGGCCGGTCGGCGCTGGGCGTCGTGCGGTACATTGGGCCCGTGCTGTTCGCGCCGGGCGCGTGGGTCGGCGTCGAGCTGGTCGAGCCCAAGGGCAAGCACGACGGCGCGGTCGACGGCGTGCGCTACTTCTCGTGCGCGCGCCACCACGGCATCCTGCTGCGCGCCAACCGCCTCGACCTGCGGCTGCTCTAGCTGGTGTAAGTAGGCTTAGAGCTGCACGCGCGCGCGCCGCAGCCGCTCGTGCTCACGTTGAAGGCCCACGATGGCGCGAACGAGCTCGCAGACCCGCGCGCGGTCGCGCACGTCGGCTTCCACCGCCGAGAAGAGCGCGTTGGCGTCGCGCGCGCTCACGGCGTGGTGGAAGACCTCAAGCGCGGCCAGGAACTGCGCGCGGGAGACCACGAGCGACTCGCGCGCCGCCTCGACCGACGGGAAGCTGTCCGCAGCGTCCTCCGCGTCCTCCTCCTCCTCCAGTGGCAGCGCGCAGCTCTGCATGAACTCGTCCAGCGAGAGCTGCTCCAGCGCGGCAGCTCGCTTCATCTCGGCCTTGGACACGCCCGCAATCGGTGACGGACATGGCGAAGGCGACGAGGAAGTAGCGGCGCGGCGGTGGCGACTAGAAGCCGCGGCGCCGCCCAACGCCTCGCGCCGCAGCCACGCGAAGACCTGCGCGAGCGCGAGGCCGTGGAACACGCCGCGCGTAGCGAGTGCTCGCACCACACTCGCGCGGTCTTCCCTGCGTCTGCGCCGCTCATCGGCCAGCTCGCCGCCGAACCCGCCGTCGCCACTCGGACTCGCGGGCGCCATGCAGTAGACGGTGGCGCGTCCGAGGTACGTGATGCTGGCGGACCGCGGCCGGCGCCTGGCACCCGCGACCTTGGCCACGCCGCCGCCGCTCTTGAGTGCGTTGTTGCTGGTCGGCTGGAAGCCCGCGAGGCAGCCCGCCGATTTTGGCCGGAACTCGAGCTTGGAGCGCGCGTTCTGGGCGTGGTTGGGCGTCGGCGATGCGTTCGGATCGCGCTCGTGGCGCTCGTCAAGCAGCGACGGCGTGGAGGAGGACGGGACGCAGTCCAGGCCGAGGCGGTAGGCCCTCGAGTGCCGTTTCTCGTCCTCCACGGGCAGCGCGTACCTCTTGGCGGGCTCCTTGTGCTTGTCGACGCGGCGCCGGAGCCGCGCGTACGCGTCCGCCGCCTTGGCCAGCAGCGCGCGCTGCCTGCTCGCGCACCGCTCCTCGCCCTGCTGCGTTGTTCGCGAGGCAGCGGCGAGCAGCGGCGTGGACGCCGACGACCGCAGCGGGAACCGCTGGCGGCGACTCGGCGACGACACGGCGTCGGCAGCGACCGGAAGCTGCTGCTGCTTCTGCTGGTCGGACGCGCTCCCGAGCGTCGCGTAGGACGCCGGACACCACGCGGGCTTTGCCTCGTGCTCCGGTTCGTGCGGCTCCACCTCGTGCAACGCGTCGGTGGGGGCCGTCGGAGACCGCGGCGGGTACGCGAGCAGCGCCGAGGGCAGCGCCAGCCGGTGCCGCGTCCGCGCGTACACCTGCGCGGCGCCCTCGGGCGGCTGGAAGACGCCGTCCACGCCTCCTCTTGCGGCCACGCCGCTGCTCGCGGCGTTCCTCCCGCCCGACCCGAGCGCCCAGTCCTGGGCGTGCGCGCTCTGGTTGCCCACATCATCCTCCGCCGCCCGCAGGTCCTTGGGCACGGTGGGCCGCAGGTCGTGCACGCGGTCCATGGGCGGCCGCCAGCCCGCGGCCTCGCGGTGCTTGGCGGCGTCCTGCTGCTCCCTCTCGAACCGCGACTCGGCCGCCGCGTTGTTGCTCGTCCAGTGGTGGTCGGCGACTCCTGCCTGCTGACGCAGCAGCAGCAGCTGCAGGTCCTTACGCGCGCGCGCGTCTCGCGGCGGCAGGTCCACCGCCGGCAGCTTGCGCGCCTCGGCCCGGCCGTACAGCCCCGCGCGGCGCTCGCGTTCGACGCGGACGCGCTCGGCGTCCTCCTCCTCGTCCTCGTGCGGCTGCGCGTGGAGCTGCAGAGCCTGTGGCGCGCCCACGGCCGTGGGCGACGCCTTGCGACGCGGCCGGGCGCTCATGGCGAGTCAGTCGTCGAGTGGGCTGGTAGAGCGGGCGGTGGGGCTGGTCTGAGGAGGGTTGGCGCCTATATATAGGAGGGAGGGCACGTGGTCGCGTGCAATCAGGCGCTGGAGGTGAACAGCAAGCAGTGCGAGTGCTATTAGCAAGGTTAAGGCTCCCTTATATATAGATATGTGATGCGGACTCCACTCTACCGTCTTCTTCTCCTTCTCCTTCTTGACTACGCGACGCGCGCGCGCTCGTCGATGGCGCGCTGCGCGTTGAGCCGCGCCTGCTTCATGGCGAGCGCGAAGGCCGACGCGGCCGTGGCGGTAGCCGCCGAGGGGCTGCGCATCGCCGCCGACGACGCCACCGACGCGTCCCCACCACCCGGGGACGCGACTCCGGCCTCCGTCGTGACCGTCGTGACCGCCAGCGCCGGCTCCAAGGCCGCGGCCGACAGGACGACGCTGTTGTTGCTCCCGTCGTCGTCGCTGAGCACCGTCGTGTCGCTGCTGCTGGCCGTCGGACTGCCGCTCGCCTTGTGGTCCGCAGTGGGTGTCACGACACAGGGAGAGCCCACCGCCGACGGAGGCGCGGCGTCGCTGTCGCTGCGGACCGCGTGGCGCTGCAGGAGGGCGCGCTCCACCGCGGGCGACACCTTGGCGGCCGGGAGGGCTGCCAGCACCGGCCCAATGTCCACCATCCACTGCTTGCTCGTCCCCATGTCCACGCGGACGGTGGGCCCGCCGCCGTACAGCCGCTGGAAGACCTCGTACACCTCGGTCGTGATGAGCTGGAAGCCGAGCGGCTGCTGGGGGTCCGCACTACCGTCCGCACTACCGGTGGGGCCGTCGTCCCGCGTCGCGTCCGGCCGCTGGGCCAGCCGGCCCTGCGAGAACTCGAGCAGCTGCCAGTTGTTGATGGGGCCCGGGGCGGGGACGACGGACGTCGGGGACGGGCTGCGGCTGCTCCCGGTGGAGCGGGTCGCGGGCCGCGGCTCGTAGTCCGGACCGCCGGATGCGGACGAGGAGGAGGAGGAGGGGGCCCCCGCCTCGTCTTTGGTCGAGCCCTCGGTGAACGCGAGCCACTGGCGGACCCACGCGGACGGGACGACGCACATGACGCCCGCGCGGCCGTTGGACCCGCGGCGCTTGGACTTCTGGCCCGCGGCCATAACGCGCCGCACCTCGGCCATGCGGTCCCGGTAGTGCGGCGTGGGGGGCGCGATCAGCAGGAGCGCGGACCCCGACGGCGTGGACGGCGCGTCCGCAGTGAGGACGGTCCCGTCGTCCGCAGGTGCGGGTGCGGATGCGGACGTGGCTGCGGACGGGACGGGGTACCGGTGGTGGGTCCCGTCCACGCGGAGGATCCGCGGGTCCTTGGCAGCCGCGAGCGTCTCGAGCAGCGCGAAGCAGGCGTTGCAGGCGCGCTTGGGGCCCGCGAACTTGTCCACGAGTGCGACCTGGTCGGGCGAGCAGCTGCCGCACACGAGCTCCCCGCAGAGCCGGCAGTGGTGCCGCCGCCGCGACAGCGTCGTGAACACCGAGAAGCACAGCTGGCAGCACGCGGCCGCGCGGTCGTCGCGCCAGTCCACGTCGTACTTGCGGGCCTTGGCGTCCGCGCGGCCGGCGGCGCTGCCGGCGGTGGGGACGGAGGGCGAGGCCGGCGCCCTCCCGTGGGAGAACCGCATCGACATGCGGCGCAGGGTGGACGACCGGCGGGACGGCGCCGGGGGGGCCGCAGGGGACGGGACGGTCCCCGCGGACGCGGACGAGAACGCGGACGGGGGCCGCGGGCCGAAGGACGAGGCGTAGTTGGCCATGGCCGACTCGACGTCGAACCCGTCCAGCTCGTCCAGCGTGTGGGCGCGGGACAGCCGGCGCGAGGACCGGACGGGGCCGTCCCCGTCCTCGTCCCCATCCGTGGACTGGCCGCTCGCGCGGTCCTCACGTGCGGATGGGGACGGGGACGGGCCCGCGGCCGCCGTGGACGAGTAGTAAATGACCATGGGCTTGCGGCGGTGGCTGTGGTGGTGGGGCGTCGGGAGGGAGGGGCCCGGGGGGCCCGGGAGGGCGCCGCGCTTGCTCTGGAACTTGTGCGCGAAGGAGCCGAGGAGCGAGGACCCGCCGTCCATGAGGCTGAGGCTGCTCGTCCGGCGCAGCCGCGCGGACGGGACGGGGTGCAGGGGCGGGGATGGCGTCGTGTCCGTCATGATGGGGGCGCGGACGTAGGGCGGATCTGTCGAATTGTCCTACCGGGTCAAGCGTCGGGACGGTCGAGAGCTGTGTGTGTGTATACAGTACCGACGCGCGGTCGGTCGGGGGTTTCCGAGTGAGGACGGGACGGGGGGGCGGGCCGGCCGCCGTCTGTGCGCGAGTCGCGTCAATGCAAAGATGGCCAGTCCACGGGAAGGAAAAAAAAAGCAACTGTCCCGTCCGCTCGCCCCTCTCGGGACGGCTTTTGCGGTGTGCTAAACTAAATCGAATGTTTTTATTTTGGTGAAGCTGGGAATCCCCATAGCGTGTGAGTAACAAACACATCGGGTACTGGATTTCGGGAATTGTAGGGTGATTTATTTATAATGTTTTTTATGGAAGTTGGGGCAAGAACCGTCCCGTCCGCGGCCGGCCGGACCCGCTCTCCCTGGGGTAAACACCACTGGCGCTATTTTCGGTCCGCACATCCCCATGAGCTTGACGCGGGATATGCGGAGCAACAAGTAAGATTAGACGCAAAACTTCATATTGCACTACCAACAGAACGACGGGGTATTCACTTTCACAGGTCGTTAGTCAACGGTTCCTCACGCCAACTTCGCGCAAGTGGGACTGCCCACTTAGCGCGCCTTTCAGTCTCCGACCCCAGCAAAAAGTGTCGTAATGCCCTACCGTACAGTACACCGACGGCCCCGTTGCGAACATTGCGGAACTTCCGAAAAGCCCTCCGCTCCAGCCCACAAAGCCGGCCAAGCGTATCATCCCAGCGACCTAAGAACCAAGCTGTGGCGGTCCCACCACTCCATTGAGACACATTTGCCCCCCGATGACCTCAGAGCCCGACGGCCCAGTCCACTCTACCGGTACTGTAAACGCCCTACTGTAGGGCTTTATGACATGTATGTGCGACTCGGCAACTGTATCCGAACTCACCCACAACTGCGCTTAGTCTCACCAATAACTTCAACTTGTTCTTCTTCTTTTCGCTACTACAATCCAAACCCACAACACGCAAAGGAAAATAAAATGCAAACGCCCTCGGCAACACGCAGCTACTCTCACACGCCCCTCCTTCTTCTTGGGTAGTCCAATTCGACACTTTTTTCTTTTACATGTCGAAGGCGAGCTCGCTGACGACGGGGAAGTGGTCCGACAGGTTGAACTGCTCGCGCTTGCGCCACTTCCAGGGCGTGGCGCTGCGGATCGGCAGCACCCAGCTGTCCGCTTGGCTCGGCTGCCGGTGCGACTTGGAGTAGAGCACGTAGTCCAGCAGCTCCAGGCTGCCGTCCGAGCTGAGCCCGTCGGCCGCCAGCGCGTTCAGCCGCCGGTCGAAGCTGAACTTGGCGCTGCGCTGCGCGCTCAGCAGGCACCTGGCGTCCTCCGCGCTCGCAGGGCCGCCGCTCGCCCTACTGGCGCTGCCGGCGGCCGTGTCGTGCAGGTCCAGCAGGTCCAGCATCTCGTCGTACTCGCCCGAGCGCTTGTTGAGCCAGAAGTCCACGTTCAGGTCGCCCACGAGGAGCACGGCGTCGTTCTCCGGGTCGATGGCCAGCGACGCCATGAAGCTCTTGACCATCTCCATCTGCGTGCGCCGCACCGCGCGCGAGGCAGCGTCGTTCCAGGCCTGGAAGTGCGTCGCGAACACGTGCACGAGCAGCCCCTCCTTGAGGATCTTGGCGTACAGCACGCCCTTGTCGGCCAGGCGGTCGGCGCCGCAGCTCGCGTCCCCGAATAGCTTGATGCGCACGCTCAGGATCGGGTACTTGCTGGCGATCAGCACGCCGCCGTTGATGAGCTTGCGCACGTACGTCTTGCCGCCCTTGCTCATGCGCTTGTTGTGGCCCACCGTGGGCGTCGAGAAGTAGTACCCGCCGCTCTCGGCCAGCTTGTCCAGCAGCACCTTGCGCGACCGGTGGTCGAAGCACTCGGTGAACACCCACACGTCGCACGCGGGCAGCACCTCGGCCATCAGCCGCGCGCGCGTGTTCTTGCGCGGGGACACGGCCGTGAACATGCTCACCTTGCGCGGCAGCATCCACACGTTGTATGTGCCCACGCGCAGCGTCACGCGCCGCCGCTGCGCGCGCGCCAGCAGCCGCGTGGACTCGCGCGCCAGACACGCCAGGTCGTCCCCGCACTCGCGCAGCGGGATCAGCGTCGTCGTCGGGTGACTGCTGGACGCGTGGGCAGCGTTGGCGTGGGATGACGCCTCGCCGCACGTCGACAGGTACAGCCGGCTGTCCTTGTAGTATTCGCCGCGCGGCGCGACCTCGCACGGCTGGTGGTTGAACGCGGCCAGGAGGCCCATGGGCGCGCCCCACCGCAGGAACTCGTCCTCCTCCGGCGGTAGGGCGCCCAGCAGCGAGTGGCCGCTGCCGCTGCCACTCCCGGTGGTCGTGGACGCGTTGCTGGCGCTGCTGGAGCCGAGTGAATGTGTGTTGGAACCCGTGGCGTGGTGCTTGACGGGGTAGAGCGTCGCGACGTACAGCTTGCCGCCCGGGTGCGCGAACGACATGTTGGGCAGGTGCTTCATGAGCTTCCGCTGGCGCTTGCGCAGCTCGCGGCGCTCGCGCTGCCGCGCGATCGACTCGTTCAGGTCCGCGACGAACGACAAGTACGACTCGGAGATGGACCGGTAGAACCGCGAGGACGACTGCGGCGTGCGCCTCCGGGTGGTCGGGGCGGTGGCGGTGGTGGGCGCGTTGGGGAGCAGGATCTGCCGCCACAGGCCACCGGACCGGTCCGCTCTACCTCGCCCACGACTGCTATGCGTACTAGCGGCCGTAGTAGTGCTGGTAGGAGCAGTAGCAGCACCGGCGGTGGGGCCGAAGGAGTCGTCGCCTTGGGAGAGCGCCTGCTCGCGCAGGGAGTTGGCGTCGCTGCTGTCGCTGTCCAGCAGGGCCAAGTAGGGCGACAGGTCGAGGCTGCGGCGCGACGGACGCGTCGGTGGCGCGTTGGAAGGGCCGCTGGCCGCCTGGTGGTAGTGCGACAGCTCGGCCAGGGACGGCAGGGGCGTGGACCGCGGCTCCTGCCGGCTCTTGTGGTGAGGCTGGTGGGGGCCCCCTCCCATGGCCGCGTGCTGTTTAGCGTCCGCGACCTCGTCCACGGCTTGGGGACCGCTACCGGCCGTGTTGGCCGTGGAGGGGACGGAGGCGGGGCCCGCGGTCGCGCTACCTGCGGCCTCTATACAGGCCCGCACCTGCTTGTGGAAGTTGAGGTTGATGGGGGGACGGCTGAGCGTCACGGCCCCTCCGCGGGGACGGGACTGGAACCGCAGCGCGCGGTTGGAGGACGCGTGGACGACCACTACGGGGGCCCCGAAGCGGACGGGCATCCCCACCTTGGCGAAGTCGAGCTGCTGGGTCTCCGGGTCGAACGCGAACAGCCGGAAGGTCACGGCCTCGTGCTGGTGGCGGGTCGAGTAGTGCGGGTGGGCGGCCGGCGGGTCCGCGCCGGACGCCGAGGGGTCTGCAAGGAGGGAGATCTCCTCGTCCGCAGTGTTGAGGCTGGGGACGGGGTCCTCGTCCCTGCGGCCCGTGCTGGTCCTGGACCCGCGCATTTTGCGGCCGAAGCCGTCCGCGGGGGCCCCCACGATGGGGACACCGCCCACCGTGCGGACGGCGTCCTCGCCGCGGGCGTCCACGTCATCGTACAGGTCGTCCGAGCACAGCGCGGCGTAGCGCTTCCGGAAGAGCCCGCGGCGCCAGACGAAGAAGCCCGCGAGGCCCATGAGCCCGCCGGACGCGGCGGTCGCGAGCGCCAGCATGGCCATCTGCTGGTACGACAGGTTGAGCTTGTGCGCGAGCGCAAGGAGCTGGCCGTCGCACAGGAAGCACACGCGGTCCCCATAGCACACGAACTCGTAGTCGTCGGACGCGGCGGCGGACGGCGCGGACGAGGGCACTGTAGTTTATCGTCCGCATCCCATCCATCCGCAGGCACACAGAGTGGGGACGAAGGCGTGTTTCTTTGTTAAAATAAGAAACTCGGTGACGGGACGGGGGGGGGGACGAACACATACAATAACATATACAGACGACGTACGTGGGGTTTTGTGCGGGACGGCGGCTGCGGATGCGGCCGTCCGCGCGGACGAGAGGATGACGGCCGCGTCGTCGTCCGAGGCCGCGCGGACGAACAGCCCGGGCCCGCGGGGCCGCGGGACGCCCACGTCCGGCATTTTATAATCGTAAAAATGTGTCGAATTGGCCCCTCGGGTCGTCGAATCGGACTAAAACTCGCCGTCCCGCCGCTATTAGTGGCCTGGCATCCAACACCGCGGGCGACGCGCTTCGTATCGGGCGGAAGCACAAGTAGGGCGGACGGCGGAGCAGGTAGGGCGGGCCAACGTTTGACTCCGGCTGGCAAATCCACACTGGGGGCTCCTGCGGTTCTTCCGCCAGCCGGCCAGTCGTCCCTGGAAGGCAGCCCTACCGGGTAGAGCGGGTCTTATTATAGTTTAGGTAGAGCGGTACTGTACCGTAGAGTGTCAGTGCGAAACAGGGAAAGGGGCGTGCGGATTACTCCGTTTTGCAAAAACACACACTCTCCGACAGGCGCAACCCCCAGGGAGTGGTTTCTCAAAAAAATCAAAACAAAAACAAACAAAAAGGTTTTGAAATGGAATCACAAAATTTACAGAAACAAAAATTCTGAAAGGACAGATCTGTTTAATCTGATATTCTGAACACATCCTTCCGGGGAACGAGGGTGAAGTACTTGGGGTTTGTATGCCGCAAGTGTCCCACGCGAGCGTGCGCCGCGAGTTGGACACCGTTCGTCTGAAGACTTTGAAACTTGATACTTGACTAAACTTGGTCAGGCACGTACACGTGCTGATCGACCACTGACTTTTTGAATGTTTTTCGGAAAACTTCGGTCGAGATTCGGGGCGGGACGTGTGTGTTCCGCAGCGCTCAGTTGCGCGCGGGACGAAGGTGGTAAGACACCTCTTTTGCTCCTTTTATATACAACTTTGTATGCTGTTCAAAGATGCGCAGGAACGGTATCCGGCAGAGCAAACTAATCGAAAATGCAGAAGAAGAACAAAATGAAACGAACGGGAGGAGCAATGGTGTTCCCTCATCACGGAGAGTGCAGATTCAGTATCAGAAAGAACTTCTGATACATTCGCCAACCAACATGGGGGCGGCGCGGTTTTTTGTTATTTTTGTGTGCAATTGGGGGATTTGATAGGTGGCGGACCATGCCTTTTAGGCATTTATGTTTACGAAGAGTATAGAAAAGCAGACGCTTTGCGGATTTATTTTACTGTACTGCAGTGAGCCATCATCATTTTTGGACCGTGGTTGAATTGTCGCGGCTTTGTTGCAACTAAGGCCAATATTTATCTTGCTGTTTGTATGGAGGCATGTCCCCCCGTGCTCGTCCCCCCCATCTGCTGCCGCTCTTTGTCAAACAGGAGCAAAAAGCAAGAATACTTAAGTAATCATTTCAATTTACAATAATAATAGAGATTATATCGATTGACACAGGATATTTTTATATTGCTCGAGCTCATTCCGATTTTCACTCAACATATCAAATGAGACAGAGTGCATGACTGCTACGGTATGCTTGTGGAAGCCAGCAGTACGGCGAAAATCGATAGTCTCATCTATTTTATCACAAAATAATTCGATTAAGCCCATCGTTCGCTAAAATGTGGCCCTAAAACGGTGGATTTTTGCTCCTTTCGGATCCGACAGATAGCACGGGAAGTACATACGCCTTCGATTCGCGAGCAGGAGCATTCGTACAGTATCATACACACAGGAGGAGCCGATGCATTCATCACCTACCGGCATACCTGTGCTGTACCGGCATGAGGGTCGAACGCCTTCTCGACGCCGAGGCAATCGCCACGACACTCCGTATTAGCTCCGTTTTCGCCATAATTCACGGCCACATGCGACGCTGTTTACTCCCTGCCTGCGCACAGAGCACTAATGTATACGACCTGGCAACGACCGGCGCGATTACGGCCACTTCGTGCCGTGAGATATGAACGAGGCAGGCAGGTCGTCCCTCGACCAGGGAGCCCTGCGCCTCCGACCAAATGTGTCCCGCGACGGGAGGTACATGTATCCAAACGCGTTCTCTCTCTCTCCGGTGAATCCGCGGCGAGAAGCGCTACCGGCCATCGAGCACCCGGCGGTCCGCCCACCATCGTTCTGTACAATACTGTACTGGAGTACTTCAGTGCGTAGTGCGTTGGTGATGAGCGGCGTACCGGTTCGCTGGGTGGCTTCAAAGTTCCTCAGGATACACTTCTCGGCGGTGCATACATGCACCGTACCGTACTGTACTGTACATGTGCATGGCGATGTATCCGCTTCAAACATGTCGCGGCCAGGCCAGGCCATGATTAGATCGCGCCGGCTCGGTTTGCGGCTTCAAGGTGCACCTCTTGGGAGATGTCCGCACCTCGATGGATGGCGCCACCCAGCGCTCGGCCTAATTTTAGGGACGACGCGGATCCTTGGCTCAAAGCCTGGGAGGGAGTCCAATCCCGTTGTCGGTCGTCTACGAACTAGCCATTTGGCGCTCGTGGAGAGCTGCAGCTCGGGCGCCAGTCTGCTGGCGGTGACTTGGTGCCACCGGAACGTCCCCAGCATCCACAGCCGTGCCGATGTTGGCTCTCCGAGGACTCGGTGCAGCAGCACCGGACGGTGGGGTTGGCTCTGCGCGCAAGGTTGTAAGCCGAGCAACCAGCGTTACTAGTAATAGCCACGGCCACAGCAATTGCCGGCGCTGCCACTGGGGCCGCCGCCTGGCTCCAGCGACCGTCGTGCTGGTTGCGAGCGTCTGCCTCGTGTGGACCGTCGGGCTCGTGCTGCTCTCCGTCGCGCCCGCCGCCACGATCAACTGGGCCATGCGCACCGAGCAGTTCGACAACGGCGCGTTCTGGCTGCTGCCGAGCCTCCCGAGGTCGCTTGAGGCTGCCAGCGCCGCCGAGATGTCGCTCGTTGCGCTCGGCTACTTGTCGGTCGTTCTTCGAGCAGTGGTGCACCTGGCACCCGTCCGGAGAGGCGTCGCTCCCTGGCGGCCACTTGACTCCATAGCAAGCAGGGTCGCGTCTTTAGGTATCCGCGCCCGGTTCGCGGCCCACTTGGCGCAGCTTGTCCCTCAGCAGCTCGTCCACTCGGCCGCAAGCCACACAAGAGCCGACAGCAACACCCGGAAAGTTATGGTACGGGTACGGACTCTGCGTCGTTTTATCGACAACTACGCCGGTATGTATTTTGTTTTTTACTCCGTCCGGTGCTCGTACGCTGCAGACCCTCGTGCTCAAGCTCGCCGACTTCGGCTTCCAGAGCCTGTTACTGTACCAAGTGCTCGAATCGGGTCTTCCTGTGCCGCTCGTGTGCGGCTTTGTCGCGATCGTCGTGGCCAACGCGCTGGTATGCGCTGCCATCATCGGCTTCGCTCACACGCGATCGGGCTTCTACTCCGTCGTAGCGGATAGCTGGTACGGTACGGTGGCCCCTTTCGCTCCCCGCGAGTCACTCACGCTGCTTGAAGAGAACGACGGCTTACGTATTTCGCTTCTCGATATGCGCCAGCTTTGACTTTCTGATCATCCAGGTCTTCCCGATGCTCGTGCTACTCTACTGCCTAGCCAGCTTCACCTTTGACCGCGAGCTGCTCGCGCTCAACGAGAAGTGCTCGCTGCCGGCGCGTTCGAGGCAAACGCCAGCGTGCTCGCCGATCCGGTGCAGCGCGCGGTCATCCTGGAAACGCTCGACTCACTGCGCGTCTACTCGTTCCTGAACCTTGTTGCTCGCATGGGCTCGAACCTCGCCCTGTGCGTTCGCCTCCACCGCGGCTTGGACTTGCCGCGAGCCTCAGACGTCCCGCTGCCGCCCGCGTATCCGGGGAACCGCTCGCTATCGCTCGTGTTCGTCGTGATCGCGGTCGCCGCAGTTGTTACCGCCGAAGGGAGCGTTCGGACCGCTGCAATCGCCTGTAAACCGCATCCAGAGTGTCCTGTTCACGCGTGACGGTGGATCGCGCTCGATGAAGACAGCAGCGTGTGGTGGTGTCCATGCCTGACGCTCGTGGACGTGGAGACCACGTCAAGGACTTACGAAGCGTGGGTTAGCCCGACGGATGTGACCGACAAGGTGGCGCAGCTCTCGTCATCGGGGGACCTACGGGTGATCCAGTTGGTCAACCGTGCGGTGCACTCGCTTCCTGACCAGCTCCGCCGATGCTCCAACCTGAGGCACTTGTTCGTTGCCGCACTGGATATGTCCTCACCTCGTGCCCTCGTTTGACGTGTGCGCGCGTCCGCCAGGATTCTCTACTACGTACATCTCGAGGCTCTCCCACACTGGATAAAGGAGCTGATGCGCCTCGAGTACCTGTACGTACTGGCTGGGGCGGGCCTCGTCCCCATGCTGAACAACTAAACGTTGATCGAGCTCGTCTGCTGCAACCGCTAGACACATTGAAGGACACGAACTGAGCAGTCTGTCCGGACTCCCGGACGACATGTTCAGCCGCATGCGCTCGCTCTCGAACCTGCACCTGGGCTACCATCCCTCCTTACGACGCCTGCCGAGCCTCCGCGGTCTCTCTAACCTGCAGATACTGACTCTAGCCAAGCTCTAACGACTCGAAGAGCTGCCGTCGTTCGATGGAGTGGCTAGCTTGCGGAAGCTGGTCATCGTCGCGTGTCCCTTGCTCCAAGGCCTTCCCGACATGGCCCCGCTCGTGCGCCTGCAGTCGTTCGTCACGTTTAGTCGCGGCACGTACTGCTGCAACGGGTTCTGGGGCGCCTGCAACCTATCGCACCGACTGTGCCAGCGCCACCCCGTGTGGGACATCGGACCGGCGTCGTGTCTTGCCGCCAATCGAACGGACAGCGTCATGACGGAAGAGACGCGAGCGGCGTTCGACCGCTTCGCCTCGAGGGGCTGCTCCGACCTGCCGATCCCTGCGGCCGCGCTGGACGACCGAGTGACCGAGGCGAAGATGGCGCAGTGCAACGGCACGCTGTTCCGCCAGTGCCGCGGCTGGAACAGGGAGCCCGGGATATGCTACAACAGGCGGATGATGGCCGTTGCGTGCGTCGACGCGGACGAGGTCATCGAGAGGCGGCGCCAGCAGGTGCTGCAGCGCGTCGGGCCGTCCTGCGACCCGGAGGTTGAGGCATGGCTCGGGTGCCAGCCGCCCACTTGAAGTATAGGTACTATAGCGCCTCAAAGCTCCGCCGTGGGTCACCACAGGGTGGGTACGTTTTTTTTGTCCAGTCGCACCTTGTGGCACAAGCGGTCTTCTATTTTTCGAGTTGTGCGGTTCACAGGCCACTGCAAATTAGGCTTTTTGGGTCGAAAACATAGAAAATACCTATTTGAAGTATATTTTTTTAAAATATAGGGCGGAAAGTTACGACAGCGACATTGTCAGGTTTTCAGAGAATATCTCTATGAATTGCATAAAAGAGTCAATTCTATGTATTTTGATCGGAAACGAGAAGCGTTCGCCTTTCAGCCCGATAGAGGAGTTAAAGGTAGATACCAGCCAAAATCTAAAGAACAAGTCAAATCGTCTTGACCTTTCAATTCTTGGTGCGATGCAATGCTTGAGAGATGCGTAAAGCGACATCAAAGTCCAAATAGGGTTAGATTTAATTCTAGAGATTTGGTTTTTTCAAAATATAGATTTCGGATGTTTTGGACGGAAACAACCAGGTTTTGTACAGGTTTCCATCCAGGTATTGGCCAGATTTGAAGCTTTTATGTACAAAATCGCGATTTAATTTTTTTTTACTTGTAACAACTTTTTTGACAGGTACTCATGCTTGTTTACTACACACTGGTATTGGAATGTGAATGGTGCCTAATCCTGGCACTTCCAGTCTACCTATTTCAACGTTTTCTAGGGGTTTAGGTCATGGTACCTACCCAGTATGCATAAGCCCGCGGCGTCTGTTTGCGCTCTTATCGTTGTTTCAGATTGATCGTTGTAAATAAACGCCAGTGTACTGATAAATCGTTTGGTTTTGATTTCCGAACCTAGGTTTTTTGAACAGCCCAATAAACCAAGTCCGAATAAAGCCTGTTCAAACCAAATATCCCCCCGCCGGGGAGGGTCTTCACAACCGGGCGACCCGCGCGATATAGGAAAGAACGAGCCCACATCAGGAGAGAACCGCGCGCTTTTTGGCTCCGCACGCGCGCTTCCCATCCAGCCCGCCGCACTTTGTCCGCGCGCCATGAGCGAGAAGCGCCTGTTCATCTACCGCAATGAGGCCGGCTCCGAGGGCAAGGTACGCCACTCCCCGTGGCCGTTCGCGCGGCCTCCGGGGGCCCAGAACCGGCCGAGAACGCGCCGCTTTCTGCCTCCCCCCTTGATGCATGACCCCCTTCCCCCTTGTCGTCCCTCCCTCTAACGATACCGAACGGCCGCCCGCAGGTGATGAACCTGAAGCCGCGCGACAGCCTGGCGCGGCTGAAGAAGGCGGCGAGCAAGAAGCTGGGCGTGCGCGCCAAGCGCGTGTTCCTGGCGAGCGGCGCCGAGATCTCGGACGTGGACGAGCTGCAGAACAACGACACGCTGTACGTGTCGCAGGGCGAGCCCTTCTACAAGTCGCTGGGCCACGCGAGCGGCCAGGAGACCTTCCACCTGTCGGTGCTCGGCTCGGGCGGCGTGGGCAAGAGCGCGCTCACGCTGCGCTTCGTGCGCGACTACTTCGTCAAGGACTGGGACCCGACCATCGAGGACGCCTACCGCAAGGCCATCACCGTCGACGACGGCCTCTGCATGCTCGAGATCCTCGACACGGCCGGACAGGACGTACGTACCGCTCTCTAGTGACGCAAGAGGCTCCATTGACACTGACACTGACACACTGGGCGCTCGTGTCGTGATGCATACAGGACTTTGAGTCGCTGCGCGGGCAGTGGATGATGGACAAGGACGGCTACGTGTTTGTGTATAGTATGGACTCGCGCATCTCGCTCCACGTACGTCTCTCGGCTGCTGTCTGTCGCTGTATTCGCCGTGGAGTATGCGCGTCTGACGGTCGGATGTGTGTGTGTGTGTGTCCCTACCACTTCAGGAGCTGCAACCGTTCTTCGACCTGCACCTGCAGATCAACGAGAGCCGCCGACCGCTGCCGCCGATCATCCTGGTGGCCAACAAGAAGGACGTGGTGGACCAGGACCCGAGCAAGTGCCAGGTGAGCACGGAGGAGGGCCGGCGGATAGCGCACTCGTACAACGCGCGCTACATCGAGACGAGCGCGCTCACGGGCGCCAACGTGACGGCCGTGTTCGAGAACTTTGTGCGCGAGGTGCGGCGGAAGCGCGTGCCCAAGCCCAAGAAGACGTCGCTGTGCAGCATCCTGTGAGGGCCGCGGCGGGCGGGTACGAAGAAGAGGAGGCGAGGCGGCGGAGGTGGCGGACGGGTCGGGGGTAGGCGGTGTGTTTCCAATTGTTTGCTTGCTTGTGTTTTGCCTGCCTTCGGCTGCTAGGGGATTGATAAGAGCGCGTCCGGCCGCACCGGAAGGGAGCGGGGGATCGTGTCCATAAAAGTTTACAGCCACGTGCATTTAGAGGCATGCGATGGCCAACAGTGTGCGCGTGCGTTCCGTCGAGATCGGCGACCAGTATGGGGACAGGAAAGCGACGTCGTGCGTGGCCGGATCGTCATCGGGGTTGTTTCATCGACCGATGTGTGCCACGCGTGCTATTTTGGTCGGACGCGATGCCCACGACGTCGAAACGAGACTCCTTCGAGCGTCAACCCCATAGCAGGAGGCGCCTCGAGCTCAGGACACGGCGCAAGTACCGGCAATTGATGCTCCGTCCGCGCATTCCAACACGAAACGGCGCGCTGCGGCTGCTTCTGCCGTGGGTGATCGCCCTGATCGCTGGCGCCTGCTTCGTCTGGACGATCGGGCTCGTGCTGCTCACGATCGCGCCGGCCGCCACTGTCAACTGGGTCATGGACACCCAGCACTTCGACAACGGCACGTTCTGGCTGCTCTCGAGTCTGCCGGGATCTCTCCAGGCGTCGAGCATCGCGGGGCTATCCGTGCTCGCTCTTGGGTACCTGTCCGTCGTGCTTCGCGTCCTGAGCTGGTCACTGACGATCCCGAAGCGCGTCGCCCCCTGGGGTCCAAACCTGCTTGCAGAAACCTCAGTCACGCGAGTCGTGTCTTTCGAGCGCATCAAAGCTTCGACAGACCGTGTAAACAGCTCCGTCCTCCATAGTGTCACCAACACGTTTGCCAAACTCTTCGACACCGACAGCAGCACGCGAAAGACAGCCGTAAGGACCATCAACGTGGCCTGGCGTCGTGTTCCGTCTCCGACGAAGGTCGCCTAACGCGTTTTGTGGCACGCTGTGACAGAATTTCGTGCTCAAGCTCGCCGATTTCGGCTTCCAGGGCGTGCTGCTGTACCAGATCCTTGAGTCCGGACTGCCCTTGCGGCTCGTGTACGCCTTTGCCACCATCCTGGTGGCCAACACCCTCGCATGCGCCGCGATTGTTGGCTTCGCTCGCCATCGCGCCGGTGTCTACACCATTGTAGCGGACATTGGGTAAGTGCGGCTACTGTTGGCTGCGTGCGCTCACACAAACGCCACAAGTCGAGTATATCTCACCTTGTCTTGATGGCCCCAGCTTCGACTTTGCGGTCGTCCAGGTCTTCCCGATGCTCGTGCTCGGGTACTGCCTCGTCAGCTCCACATTCGACCGCCGACTGCTCGCCATCAACGAGAGAGCGTTCTCCCCAGGCGCGTTCGAAACCTTTGCAAGCGTGCTCGCGGACCCGGTGCAGCGCTCTGTGGTGATGGACACGATCAGTTGGCTTCGCGTCTACTCGCTGCCGAACCTGTTGGCTCGCATGGGCGCGAACATTGCCATGTGTGCGCGTCTGCACCGCGGACTGACGCTGCTGCAATCTCCAAGCAAATCCATCCCGACAGCGTATCCGGGAACACGCTCATTAGCGCTAGTGTTCGCGCTGATGGCTGCGGCAACCATTATGACGACTGGAGAGAGCGTTAGGACGTCTGCTATCGCGTGTGAGCTGCACCCAGAGTGCTCCATCCACGCATGGCGGTGGACTGTCCTGGATCCCGACAAGAAGCTGTGGCAATGCCCTTGCTTGACACTCGTGGACGTGGAAGTCGCCCCCAAAACGTTTGCCGAGTGGGTCGAGCCCAAGAACTCGACCCAAAAGCTGGCGCAGCTCGCGTCGACGGGCGACTTGCGCGTGATTCACATCACCAACCGCGCTGTGTACTCGCTTCCCAACCAAGTGCGCCGGTGCTCCAAGCTGAGGCAATTGTGCGACCCGTTGTCTGCTTGTGGCTGCTTCTGGATAATCTGAGCTTGCTCAGGTTGACGTGCTTGACTCCTTACTTTGGGACTTGTTGCTCGGAATATGCAGGATCCTCTACTATACGCAGCTCGCGACGCTGCCGCCGTGGACCAAGGAGCTCACGCGCCTCGAATACTTGTGGGTGTGCGCGCGCTTGGTGTCATCCTAGGTGAATAGGAGCGGGATATGACGTCTTAATCGACCGCGCTTGTGTATTGCAAACACGTCGAAGGCAGCGAGTTTGGCAGCTTGATGTCCCTCCCCGACGACGTCTTCGTCAACATGGGTCTGCTCTCGTTCGTGCACATCGGTAACCATCCCAAGCTGCGTCGCCTGCCATCCTTCGACGGGCTGACCAGGCTCACATCGATGACGCTGGCCAAGGTGCTTCGTCTCGAGGCGTTCCCGTCGTTCGACGCGCTCGCCAACCTGCGGACATTGGTGGTCGTCGTGTGTCCTTTGGTCCAAACCATACCCGACATGGCGCCATTGCGCAGTCTGCAATTGTTTGTCACGGTTGGCCGCGGCTTGTACTGCTGCAACGGCTTCTGGACGCCCTGCGACCTCTCGCACTGGATGGGCCAGTGCGACTTCGTCTGGGGGTTTCCGGCAGCAAAATGCCTCCCACCGAATCGGACGGATAACCTCATGACGGCCGCTACCCGCGCAGCTTTCGAGCGATTCGCGATCGGCGACTGCTCGAATGTCTTCATGCCGGCGGCATTGTTTGAAGACATGACGGCGACCAAGGTTGCGCTGTGCGGCGGCACCATGTACAAGCAGTGCCAGGTAGGCGGCCGGACGGGCATGTGCTACAACTGGCGCATGATGGCCGTCGCGTGCGTTGTTGACGAGCAAATCATCAGCATGCGGCGGATGCAGATCACGACAGGCGCGGGGGACCGCTGCGACTCACGTGTCGAAGCCTGGCTCGGATGCCGTCCAACGGAGGTCGCTGAGCGGGGGAACGACGCCTCAAATGATGGGTGCGTAAATGCACAAACAGTAGCCACAGTGTAAGTACAGTATGTGAGCGAGGTCTCCGTGGGAGGTCGAGGAGGAGGAGGAGGTCCTGCCACACGCACCTTGTCAAGCGCATCAACTTCAACCACGTCCAACGTGTCCCGTCCCTATTTCAGCCAATCACATTGTGTCAAAGCCGCTGATGCGTGTAAGTTCCGTTGCGTCATGAAACGGAGACCGCCTGTTCAGTGACCGCCTGCCTCACATTGCAACCGGGAGCCGACGGAGCACGTGATCTTGGGAATTGAACTGCTCTGTACGTACCTGAGGAGAAATGCTCGCGCTTGCTGTTCGTCGCTGCCCCCGCGGTCTCGCAGCGGCGGTGAAGCTGTCGCCAAGCCGACCGGTCGCCGCGTTGCAGGCGTCGACTGTCGACGCGCGTCCGCGGTGGAGCGGAGCATCGCGCTGCATGACGGCGCGGAACTGGTCGTCGTCGTCGCTCATTGCGCCGCACCTGTTTGAAAAGGTGCTGGACCACCCGGCGTCCCCTGCGATCCTGGCGACGGATGGCACGTCCGGTGCTGGCGGCTCGACCTACGCCGGCCTCGTGCGCGAGTCGTTCCGCTTGCGCGACGAGATTCTACCGGTCTTGAAGTCGAGTGGCGACCATCGGCAGCCGCGCATCGCCTTCCTGGGCGCGCGCGGCCCGGCGTATGTTGCGATCCAGTGGGCGATCTGGCTCGCGGGCGGCATCGCCGTGCCGCTGCACCCTGCGCATCCTCGCGACGAGCTCGACTACATCCTGTCCGACTCTGGCGCGTCCCTGCTGATCGCA
>JAADYG010000493.1:0-24003 GCA_023338115.1 Phytopythium boreale
AGCAGCTCGACCTTCTCGACAAGAGCTTTGGTGAGCTAGATGCTGACAGCGATGTTGTTGACACCACACTTAGTAACGATGATGAATAAAGAGGGGGGACGTCAACGGGAGCGATCCGCTGTCACTGGAACCCTGGCACCAACGTTTATGCCGATCAAGGCAAACTTAAGTTTCTCTCTGTCTACGAGGGGATTCGAACCCTTGATCCGTCACGCAAATGACAGCTGTCGGCCGGCCATACCAACATGCAGACGAAAAATGGCGCAAAGAAATATTTTACCAATTTTTGCCGCTGCTGGTAATATTTCGAATGAGAGAAGCCACACACCCTACCCCTTTCGGCACATTGCTGTCGGATACATGTTCGGTTTTACGGTAAGGGTAATTTACTTATTATGTATTTTGAAAATCAATATTTTTGGAGAAAAGCAGTTTATGGATTTATTTACAAATAGATTATGGACAAGTTGGGGGTAAATATGGACGCGCGAGGGGTCTCTCACTCCGCACGTGAAACAACCGCGAGGGGCTTGAGTAGCGCTTCGAGCTCGGCGCGGTGCTCCAGCGCGTCGGCGTAGCCCTCGTCGAAGCGTTGCTGGTGCTTGTCCACGTTCACGGACAGGTGGTAGGCCGTGACGGACTGCGTGCGCCACGTGTAGGGCTTAATGATGAGCGAGCGCGGCTTGTCGAAGGCCGATGCGCTGGCGCTCGGGAGGGTCGGGACCACGTTGTACACGCGGTTGACGACGTATTTCGCCAAGGACGAGGGCATCACATACTGCGCGATGGTCGTGGACGCCGAGCGCACCGAGTCGAGCGCGAGCTGCGCCGCGTGGTAGGACAGCTCGCTCCAGGTCGAGTACCCGTCGTTCTTGACGCCCGTGAAGTTAGTCACGCAGCCGTCAATGTACCACGCGCCGCGGTGCGAGATGCACGGCTTGCCCGTGAGCGCGAACGGGATCAGGCACGAGGCCAGGATGGACTTGGTCAGGTCCTCCAGACTCTCCCAGGTTGTGTGTTTCTCGGGCGTGAAGGACGGGAACTTGGTCACCGCGATGGACAGGTGCTTGTCGGTCACGCGCTTGAACACGGCCGGGTCGTCGCGCCACAGCTCCTTGATGGTCTCGGCGATGATAGTCGAGTAGCGGCCGTAGCCAGAGTACCATCTGGGATTCTCGACCAGCTGCCCCTGCGTGCGCTTGATCACCTCCCACGCCGTGTGCACCGACGTACCCGACGCGAGCAACGCGGCGGCCCACGAGCCGCCCGAGCAGCCCGAGAAGTGGCAGTCCGACAGGTCGAAGTGGTCTTGGATGTACGCAGCCACGCCCATCTGATAGACGAACGCGCCGCCCGAAGCCGAGAAGCAGATCTCGATCGGAGGCAGCTCGGCCTCGCCGGTGGACGACGTCTCGAGCACCTCGTGCGTCCAGGACGCCTCGAACTCGTGCTCTTCGTCGTCGGTGCTCGAGTCCGTCTCGGTGGAAGACGTCGACGGAGACCGGAGGTTGAGCGACTTGACCGCCTCCTGCAGCGAGTACGGGCTCATCTCGGCAGCGACGGTGGTGCTGCTGTCCACAGCGAGCATCATCTTCAGCTCGGGTCTTGGATATCAGGTGGAGGAGGAGGTGTTGGCGATGCGCTTCCCACGCGGACGATGCGGAAATGACGCTCGGGCCAGGACACCAAGCGTGCAAGAAAGAGCCTCGCGCATTTTACGCGATGGATGGGCGGGTGGTGCGGTGGCGAGTCGCGTCGTGGCAATGACATCTAGCGATTCCCATGTGGATTTCGTGCCAGACGTGTGCTAATCTCCTGGGTGGTATACAAAATCTTATATAAACGCATTGACCTCATCGCTGGCCCTCGGATGATGAAATCCGTCGCAGCTTTGCGGCTGTTGGCTCGAGTGGATGGGTCGACGCTTTTTCTGAGATTGACAGCACAAGTTCCGCATCTTCGTTTTATTATGTTGTGAAATTTGAGGGGAAGATTTGAAACAAATTTGTAACGCCCCACCGACGTCATGGGCTGCACGACGGCGACGAAATTCGGCCCCCAATCCCACGACCTCAGACAGATTCGAATGTCCTCATTGAACTGTCCTATTATTCAATGTACACGTTTGATTTTGATGTAATAGGACTATATCGGCTGGACAGGTTTTATGTCTCAGTAAAATAGGTGTAATGATGCTCCCTGTGGTCATCAATGAACCGATCATTTCGGATTACACAGGAGTGATCAGCGCTCTTCAAGTTGATCAAGTGACAACGTCCGACACACGACATTGCTCGCCTCTATCATGAGAAGGTTCAATTGTATTTATCGCTGGATATGCTGTGCTCGCTGCCTTCCTGGCTCGGTCTGTGTCTTCGTCAACGAACTCACTCAGCAGCAGCCGGGGCAGTTGTGCAGCGAGTCGTGGATGTACACATCGCACTCGCTGCAGAACGTGTTGCTGCACTCTCCGCACGTATACGCGGCGCCCTCGGCGTCCATCGCGAGCGGCAGCAGACAGCCAAAACACTTCTTCTCGACCAGGGAGGAGCCTGCGATCAGTTCCTGCTTGCTGAACTTGGCCACGGGGAACAAGTGGTGGTACGAGCGCGCGAGATGCGGCGACGACACGAGCGGCAGGCTGCACACTTGGCACGTGGTCGGCAGGTCGCAGCTCTTGGATTTGCAGCGAGGACACAGGTACCCGACCGTCGTGAACGCCTGATGGCACGTGCAGAGCGACAGCGCACCCGTCCGGCGCTGCGGGAAGCCCATTTCCACCAGCGTCGCGAACTTTGACGCCGCCGTCGCCACCGTCGGGCTTGGGAACGTGAACGCCGTCATTAGATGCTTCAAGTGCGCGCTGTCCATCGCGACGTGGTACGTGCCCTCCGTCTCGTCAGCGATCCGACGCAGGAGGTGCATTTCGGCGCCAATGCCGATGAAGGAGACACGAATGTTCTCGCGTTTCAAGGACGCGAGTGTCTGGAAGATGTCGCCCGGGTCCGCCGTCACCAGGTTGCCGTACACGACCACGACCTCGCGACTGCCGTACGCGGGCACGGTCTTGAGCGAGTTCCTGGCGATCTCGAGAGCGTTCTGCAGCGACGGCTCCTTTTCCACGGCGAGCGCGTCCTTGATGCGCTCCATGTGGGTCTTGGGGTTGCCCGACAGCTCGCTCAGCTTCTCGGACTTCATGCCCTTGATGCCGATCACACCCAGCTGCGAGATCGGGTTCTGGTCGAAGTAGTCCTTGACAAACTGTTGCAGCACATCGCTCACGCACCCCAGGCGGTGCGGCTTCCAGTCCTTGGTCGCCATGCCGCGCGACAGGTCCAGCACCACGTACACGTAGCGGATCAGGCCCTTGCGCACGTTGCGCGCGATCTCCAAGCGGCTGGGGCGGATCGCCATTCACTGTTAGAGGGGGGAGGGGAACCGCTTCTAGTATACATAGCAGGGGCCGCACCGCTGGCGCTGCTGCTTCTTGACGGCCACGTTGATCTTGAGGTTGCCCGTCTCGTCCTCCTCAATATCGTCCCAGCTGCGCTCGAGCGAGCCCTCCCACGCATATCCCGTCGCCACTGCGCACTCAATGCATTCTCGTTAGTTTCGGCGCGAGTTCCCCATCAAACAACAGCGAGCCCACGCCAGAATCGCGCCACTGAATGCTCATGCGCTCTGTCATGGTGTACGCCACGCAGCGGACGCTACAGAGGCGCCGCGGAACGCGTCCTCACCTCCGTCTTCGTCCATCTTTCTCTCGCCTGGTGTTGCCGCGTTGGGTCGCCCGAAAAAGCACCGGGCAGGCGGGATCCGCTCCGAAGTTCGGTTTTGCACTTATTGTAAGTGATTATACGTACCTATTGGAATCATCACAAAGTTCGCAACAGTGCGAACTTTGCGCGGAAGTGTAGCCATCTCTTGGATCAGCATGTATGTACCCATCTCCACCACCACATACCTTGTGAATTTTGTTGTTGTTGTTGTTGTTGTATCGTACAGTTATCAGGTCAAAGGCGAATCCATACTGCGCACGCAAGGCAATGAAGCGACTAATTAAACGAAGAAGGTGGAGGAGCGCGCGCCCTCAGACGTGCGGTGCGACGTCGGGCTCTCGCTGGACGAGTACGCGACCGAGGGCGACGACGACGTGGACGCGAACAGCAGGCTCTGGCTATCAAACGACGACATGGACAGCTCCCTCGCCTCACTGGACGCCCGCGGGTCCACGTCGATGCTCATGGCCGTGTAGTGCTGCTCCTTGCCAGGCACCTGCAGCATGTTGCCGCTGCTGGGCGGCGTCGAGAACTGGTCGGCCTCGTTACCGCTGCCCTGGATGTCAAACAGCCGCGAGCGTACGAACCTGGTCAGCCGCGTGCCGTACTCGTTGGGCGGCACGGCGCTCACGTCGTGCGTGTCCTTGCAGAGCAGTATGCCCAGCAGCCAGCGCTGCACGGTCCACCGCCAGTTGTACCGCTGCAGCATGTCCACGATGCCGACATAGTACATCTTGTCCAGGTCGTTGGAGTAGATCCCCTGGCTCTGGGCAGCCATGGACGGGAACCGCTCGCCGCTCTTCAGGTACATGACGCCGAGCAGGATGCTGTAGTCGATGATCCCGCGGCTCGCGAGGAACACAATGTCGTCGCAGAGCTGCCCTTGCACCAGCGCCGCGCTCGGGTAGGACAGCGCGACGCCCGCGCTGAGCTTCCGGAAGTCAATGTCGAGCATGAGTTGGCTGATGGGTTGCTGGTCGCGCGTCTTCTGGATCAGGTTCTCGACCTGGCTCGTCGTGATAGCCTGCCGCCGGTCGCGGTTGCCCTTGAGGTCGAAGCGCTGGTCCACCGGCCCTTCGTTGAACAGGTTCTGCATCACGACGAAGTACATGCGGCGCGTCCCAATCGGCAACGAGATGGAGTGGCAGCCGTAGTACCGGCAGAGCATCGTCTGCGGGTTGGACAGCAGGTAGCGGTGGTAGTGCGGCCTGTACAGACATAAGGACCGTCAACACCGAGTATCCGGGCCTCAGAGATGATACAGAACACCACCGGCAACTTACAAGATGGCTCGCAGCGTGTCAAACTCCTCCTTGGGCACGCTCTTGACCATGAACTGTTTGTTGGCTGTGGCATGCCAAGCGTCAAGGTTAGGCTGAGTATGGCTCAGTCCGCACACAGTGCGACGACCAGAGAACGTACATGTGAAGTAGAAGATGTTGCCGCTCTTGCCCTCGGAGCCGTGCTCGCTCAGGATCTTGGCCGGGTCGAAGGACTCGAGGTAGAACTCCGAGTCGATGCGGAAGTGGTCGCGGATACTGGCGAACACCTTGGGCGCGCAGTCGCGGAAGGACAGCACGCTGTTGTGGTTCTTTTGCCCGAACACGAGCACGCCGAACGACTTGACCTGGTTGTAGTCGTCGAACTGGATGTCCCCCGCGACGTCCGTGTTGCGGAAGCCGCTCGGGTCCGTGGACGACGTCGGCCGGTTGATGCTGCGCGAGCAGTTGTCCTCCGCGATGCGCGCCTGGCGGATCGACTCCTGGATGCCCATCGACATGTACTTCATCACGTCCATGCGCAGTTTATTGGGCACGTCGATCTTGCCCGAGGACTCCCCCGAGCTCGTCGCAGGCGTGGGTGTCGTCTGTAGCTGGATCTGCTGCAGTTGCTGCGTGTTGAACGCGCTGGTGCGCTGCATGTTCTGGTTGATGGCGCTGCTCCTACTGCTGCTGCTGTTGGAGCTGTGCATGGCGCTGAACACGCCGGCGTCGCGGCAAAAGAGCACGAACACGCCGAGCATTTCGATGACAAGCGCGAGCTGGTCCAGCGCGCTGGACGTGGCCGTCTGCGTGCCCATGGAGACCTCGGCGATGTACAAAATGATGGTGACGGTCGTGTCCATGGCGAACAGCGCGAGGTACGGCAGGATGAGTTTCGCCATCATGCGCGTGGTCTCGTGCGCGTGGGTCTCAAGCCGACGAGAGCGGCGCCACGCCACCATCAGCGCGCCCGTGATGTACAGCAGCACCGCGTACGCGGGCAGGTTGTAGTAGAGCAACACGTGCACGGACCGCTCGCCGGGCGCGTTCTCGAACACGTAGCGGAAGATGGCACACCAGAGCAGCGACGCCGGCCACGCGTAGATGTGGTGCTTGACGTTGTCGGCGTTGAAGGGCAGGAACGGGTTCGACAGCGAGAAGATGAGATCCAGCGCCAGCATGAGGTACCACAGCGTCGCTGACGTGTAGAAGAAGAAGGTGCACCAGAAGAAGAAGGGGACGTACGAGCGCATGGGCTCGGCCACGCTGCCCGACAGCTCGTGGTTGGCGATGTCGCTCAGCGTCCCTGGCTGCGCCCCCTGCGCGTGCGGGTCGTCGTTATCGCCTTGCAGCGTGAGCAGCGCCACGCGAGACGCGTTGGTGATCGTCAGACTCACGAGGATGCACATGAGCACCGGCCCCGGGTGCACGCGCGCGCGCGGGTACTTGTAGAAGAAGTAGCACATGCCGCCGCCCGCCAGCAGCGACGAGCCCAGCGCCGTGAGCTGCCACGCTAAGTACAGCATGTCCATCGTGGCAGTCGAGGCGCTCGTGGCGTCGCGTCAGGTGTGAAGGCCTGTCGGTCTCCTGTCGGACGTGGCGGTATCAGGAGACCGAGTCCTGTGATCCGGGTCGACTGGACGATGAACGGGGCGACTCGATGCGGCAAACGCGGCGGTCGATCAGTTGATACCGCGAATGGGATGCGGGGGCGGTGGAAAGGCAAAACTCCCCAGCCTTGCTGGCTGGAACGCCTCAAGCCGTGTGGGTATGGAAATAGTTTGGAACGCGACGACGAATGCGAGGCGCGCACGCGAACCGTTGCAAAAGCTGCTGTGGGTCGTCTCGTCCCCCAACAAGGGGCGAGGCGGCGAGGCCGGCCTGCCTGCCTCCCTGCCTCCTCTCCCTCCATCCCATCGCCTCGGGTTTTCTGTTTCCTCCCAACGGCGGCGCGTTCCTTCTTTCTTCTTTTCCTTCAACGGCCTGCAGGTGGTCTCACGCTGGTTTCTTCCAGAATTGCATTTTTAGAGCGAGAAAGTGGCGATCACGTTCGATCATTTGCCCTCGCGCTGGCTCGGCGCCTCGCCTCGCCTCGCTCCCCCACTCGACACTCGATCGACGCGGCGGACGTGCTCACTACACCTTTCGGTCGACCGGCGACAGGCCGACGACCGAAGTGCGTCTAACACCTCGCGCTGGCCAATGTGCTGTGCATCCCCTCGTCAGTCCGGTCACTTGTGAATTCCTCCTCCATGTCCGTCCAGAGACGTCGATGAGTCGCCAGTCTAATTACGGAAAGAACGCGAGCGGTGAGCGGTCGACTGGCATGGGACGACGAGCGCCGTCCAGCGTGGCACTTGCCTCATTGCTGGGTTCCTCGCCTCAGACCACTGCGCTGGCGTCGCCGTGGTGCCAGACCTGGGTTGCTTTGCGGCTCGGACAAAGACAATGAACGCCTTGCCGAACGTTAGGATCACCAAGGACTTCCATGGACACCTCGTCACGTCAGACTCGCGCACGCAAACAGGCGCTACTTTTCTGGGCCTCTGAGGCGCCAAAAGGACGCGCAGCCTCCGACAAGTTGAGATGTCCGAGCATTAGCAAAGAGCGGCTAAGCATGTGAGACGGACGAAGTATGTGTGTGAGAGGAGACTGTCGACTCGATTTAATCACGCGTCAGTCGGATTCACTCCAGCCAGAGCCGCACAATCGCGCTCTGTGGTGATGACCTGATGCCACCGCCATCTATTGGTCTCAAAGAGTCACAAGCCGCCTATATTCCATGCCGGCGAGGCGTCGCGGCGGGTGAGTGAGTTTGTGCTTGCGCAAGATCTCCTCAAGTCCAAGATGCCAGTCGGATCTTCAATCGTCGCGACGTTTCAAGATCCGACGAGCACAGAGCGGCGAGATCAGCGAATAGATCGCTTCAGCCGTCGAAAGAAGTCTCTCCAGCGAAAGTAGGGAGTCCATGGGGGCCGTGAACGCACCGGCGCTGCGCTGGATCGACGCCGAGATTGAGCTCCGGCGCGAAGCCAAAGAGTTCGCGCGCTGTACGTTCCTCCGTCTGTCTTCTTCATCGTATCAACCAACCCCTCACCGAGCGCTTGCTTGGCCAACGCCATCCGCAGGGACGCTGCCCGATGTCCAGCAGCTTCACGGCCGCTTCCGCAAGACCTTCGGGCTGGCCGTGACCGCGAGCCAATTCGACGACTTGCTGCTGCTCAAGGCGCCCGAGGCCGTGGCCTCCAAGGAGGTCTTCGACGCGCTCGACACCAACCGCGACGGCCGCATCGACGGCCTGGAGCTGCTCGCCGCGCTCGTGTGCGTGTGCCGCGCGACCTTCGAAGAGAAAGCCCAGCGTGCGTCCGCCGCTCGGTCTTGTCGTCATGTCTGAAGGGGGCGGGGTGTTCAGGTAACCAACGCTGCGGTGTTGTTTGCTGTATGTGCTGCAGTCGCGTTCGAGCTCTTCGACTTCAACGACAATGGATCGCTCTCGACCACCGAACTCGTAAGCATTTCGATCGCCGACACCGACGCTACCTTCTTGGATCAACCTCATGTGTGTCCTCAACTGTGTTTGCAGGCGTTGCTGATGAAGTCGGTGTGGATCGGGATGGGCCTGCTGACCGACCAGAGCGCGTCCTCCTCGAACAATGCGGTCAATAACAGCAGTTCGTTCCATCTCGACGTCATGATGGCGTGCCTGGAGCTCGCAGAGAGCGCCTTCCGACGGTACGACAAGGACGGGAGCGACACGCTGGGCTACGACGAGTTCGTCGCGTGGGCGCGAAGCAACCGGTCCTTCATGTTGCAGGTCGAGCAGTTCCGACTAGTGGCCGAGAAGGCGACAGGGTTCGAAGAAGAGCTGTCGCTTCCCGACGGCAGCGATGAAGACTCCGATCTAGACGAGGAAAGCATCGATGTAGTGTCGGTATCACCCAAGGCTGTTTCGCTGGACCAGACGCCTCCCGGCCTTCACTCGCGGGTGATCGCTCAAGCAGAACCAGAATCCGCTGTCTACAATGACGGGAACCAGACCAGCTCGATGCCACCGCCCGTCAACCTCGAGTTGGACTGGGTGTACGGCACGAATGGACCCCGCAGCCGAAACAACTGCCGCTTCCTCAGCTCCGGAGAGGTCGTGTACACCGTGGCCAACTACGCCGTCGTCTACTCGTCCGCCCGTCACGAGCAGCGCTACTACCGCCGTCACAAGCGCTTCATCCAGTGTCTGGACGTGAACGAGAGCGGAGAAATCGTCGCGACTGCCGACGGGAACGGCGCCGCATCTTCTCCCAACAGCAGCGACGCCGGCGCAGAGATCCACGTCTGGAACGGGAACACGCTGCAATGTCTTGCCATCCTGCGCAACTTCCACGAACAAGGGATCTCGCTCGTGGCATTCCCGGCGCCAAAGTCGGCCGCGACGTCCGCAATCCACAATGCGCACGCTCAGCCCATTGGGTCGGGCGCGTCTTCCTCCCTACCCAGTAGCCACCTGAGCAAGAAGACCCACCGACACACGGATATGCTGCTCGCATCCATCGGTAGCGACGTGAACGCGTCCATGGCACTCTGGAACTGGCAGCAAGAGACCGTCATCGCCTCCGGTCGCGCGCTCGGAACCGGAGCCAGTTCGCTCACGAAAAGCAGGCGACGGCCACTCGCGATGGCGTTGAGTGAGGACGGGGACGAGATCGTCGTGTGCGGCACCCACTTCGTGCTGTTCCATCAGGTAGACGGGCGGTTTTTCAAGCAGAAGCAGCCTCAGCTGCTACCGGCGAGCGAGCAGGAGCGCCGTGCGTCGCCGCTGCTACACTCCATCCCAAACTGCCTCAGCGTAGCGTACTACGGCGTTCAAGACGTGATTGTCGGCACTGCGCGCGGCGAGCTTCTGCGGTTCCTGCGGCGGAAGCTGACGCAAGTCGTGCAGGCTCATGAACCGCGGCAGAGCGTCACGACGGCCATGCTGTCGTATCGCTCCATGGTGTTCTTCACGGCGGGCAAAGACGGACAAATCAAGCAATGGGACTCGACGCTGAAGCCAATCGGCAGTCCAATCGACCTCCACACGTTCCTTGCGGCCGCTGGCGGTGTCGGTATGCAGTCCCCAAGAGATCGGGAAGCAGCATTTGTGCTGCAGAACGAGGATTTTCGGATCAGCAGCCTCGCGTACGACCCTCGGCGACAACGCTTCCTCGTCGCTACTCGGTTAGGAAACATCATCGAGTTCATTGATGAAGCGTCCACTGAGGCAACGAGTACAAACGAACGTGAAAGCCACGTTGTCGCGTCTGGACATACGAGAAGCTGCCTATCCGGGACCGTCACGGCCAATCTGGGCACTTGCTTCGCTTCATACAGCGCAACCGCGAAGTGCATCAAGATCTGGTGCCTTCGACGTCGCCTCTGTACTTCTCAACTTCGACTCACGACTTTTTCGCCAGTCACGCTCGCCTTCAGCAATGGCTGCGACCTGCTCCTGGTGGGCGGCCATGAGGGCTCGCTGATGCTTTGCAGCATCCGTAACATGATAATGGCGCCACTGACGACCATGAAGAACACCTCAGCGGTGGGAGCCACCATCCGCTTCGCTCCAGATGACCAAACCGTTGCTGTGGGCCGGTCGAATGGTCTGATCTACATTTACCGCGTCGAGGACGCCGTTTCTGGTGGTGATAGTGGTGAGGAGCGGCGCAGATCGCTTCGGCTGTAGCGATACTCATTGCTGAAACCACAGCAGTATGACGAGGACGCGGTGGCCACCACCCAGCCGATCACATCGCTGGATTTCAGCGTGGACGGAAATCTGCTGAGAAGCGGGCGGAGCAACGGCCTGATCATTTATTGGGATCTACGGCGGCGGGGATGCACGCAACTGTCAGGCTCCGCGGCTCTCGTCCGAACGGCCCGGTGGTACACGTACCGTTGCCAGGCCAGTTGGAAGGAGAACAACCGCTCTGACAAGAGCGGCGCGGCTCAAGGATTGTGCCAGCTTATCGTAAGTCATAGCAAGAAGCTGGCGCTACTCGCGTGCTCCGACTCGGGTGATATCGGCGTAACCGGCTTCCCGTGTCCAACACGGTCGTCGACCGTCCTCGCGAAAATGGTGCAGTGTGCGCATCTCGTGACTGAAAGCGCTTTTGACAGGTGGGGAGGCACCGACATGGTCGTGACGCCGATTTGTTGCGGTGATTTCGCCCTGCGAGATTCGTACGCGATCACTAGCAGTCGAGGCAGTGCAGCGATTTGTCAGTGGCGAGTCGAGGAGGAGATGAAGGACACGCAGCCGCGTCCTCCTTGCGACTACGACCGCTTGCTCGCTAAGCTGAAGTCTTTGGGACTCGATGATGTGTACTTCCCGGCTTCCACCGACAGTCAAAGTGATCAGCAGCAACCTCCAGCTCCTTCAATCATTGCGGACGCCTCCACACAGTCTACAGTCGTGACGGCTTCATTGGTGCCTGCTACGTGCACAGAAGCTCCAGACTTGGACCTGTTGCTGTCGTACGCGTTTGGCTTGAACTGCAAGAGAACGAGCATCAACCGCGTGATCGCACCGTCGGCAAGTCAGCTCGTCTACAGCGTCGACACGCTGCTTGTGTCGCGACACCTTCAGGGTGGCCGCGCGTCTCGGTACAGCATTACGCGGTCTGGGCTTCGCCACGCGGTCTCTTGCATCGTTCATCACCCGTCGCTGCCGGTGATCGCAGCCGGAAGCCGAGACGATAGCAAGGTGGCCTTGTTCTCTCCGAACGATGACAGCACCGGGTTTCGCGAAATTGCTGCCATCTCGAGCGACGCTAATACCTTTGGGACGACGCTGATCACGGTCTGCTTCCTCGATTCGGACGTATATACTCGCTCGACCAGCGCCAATACCGCTGGCAATACTGATCTGGTCGCAGTCATTTGGAAGAGCGACCGGAACGTGCACTCTCTGGCGTTTTACGCCTGGAAGAAGCAGCAGTCGTCGCTGATTGCGAGCGCACAGATGACTCAGTCGCCCGTGCTCTTTGGTGAGTTCGTGTCGACTGCGTCGCGTCAGCAAGAAGGAAGAAGCGACTTCCCAACTGCCTACTTGCTGAGCGGCGGCGTCAACCACATCACTTTCTGGAAGTTGAACGCGGCCACGGGGATCATCAGCTCCCAGCAAGGTGTATTCGGTCACCACGCGCTTGCTCAGGCCATGCTTTGCGCTGTTTCCGTCGGCGGGTTTGTATTGACCGGTGCCGAGGACGGGTCACTCGTGGTGTGGGCTGACGGAGTTGCGGCGAACACGTATCCTGCACCAAGCGCTACCGTCACGTTCAGCGAAGCGGCCGAGGACGCCGGTGCTGTCACTAAAGGGCTCATTGCACTGTCGTACGTGCCATCTCGCCGCCAGGTGATCGGCGCAACACACAACGGTGGGATTATCCTGTGGCAATGTGCTGCTGACCAGCAAAACGTCAAACCTGGCGTGTTTCTTCAGGTTGTGCGCACTGCCTCCGTGTCTTCGCTGAACTGGCAGATCCAACAGCCTCAAAGGGGCCAGCGAACTGTGAATGGAGGTGGCGCCAGGACAGAGCCAATGAAGCAGCGCGCCAAGAATCGACTGGTCGGGTTCCAGCTCATCGAAGAGAGCAGCGACGCGCTTGTAGTGCTCGCATCCGGTGAAATCCTGCGTCTGGAGCTCGATCTGTCCACGAACCCGAGTAGCGACCTCGCCGGTCGAGCCGACGGCCCCAATGGAGATGGAAGACCGCTCGCCTCCGATGCAACAGTGCTGCTTGACAGCATCCCCGACGCGGAAGATGTTGCGCTGCATCCGCGAGAGCCATGGATCGCCCTATGCTCTGCGAGCGGGGTGGTGTGCGTGTGGAACTTGGCGACGGATCAATTGGTGCACTCACACCAGTTTTCGAGTGCTGAAGAAGCACGCGCGATCTGTTGGAGCAATCTGGGGACGCGTCTTGCCGTTTCGTTCTCGGATGGCAGTGTTCACGTCCTGGATGGTGCGAATTTTGACGAAGAAATCGACGTATTCGCTAGTGGTGAGTCACGGACAAACCACTACGCGTCGATGCTCAAGTATGCGCCTGCAACCAGCGACAACTCGAGCGGGTGCTTGCTTGCTGCCGCGTGCACAGATTTCAATATCTACGTCTACACGAGCCCACAAGAAGCAGGCGGACGCAGCAGCGGCAGCAGCAGCGCAGAAGGAAAGGTCTCTCACTCACTGATTCACGCCTTCGTCGGCCACTCGTCGCCCATCACTGCACTCGATTTTTCTCTCGACGGGAAGTGGCTGCAGTCAGCGAGCTCATGCCGTCACCGCCAGATCCTTCGCTGGCCTCTGCAGCCCAGTAATGGCGCTACATCTCGCTCAACTGAGAGCAACGTTCCAACTACCGGTGCTATCGAATGCAGCCTCTCGGATGACCAGTGGGCGACATGGACACTGCCGCTGTCAGGACCTGTCGCCGGCCTCGAGGAGCTCTACGGAACTAGCGTGTCGATGCTGTGTAGAATTCAAGGTGAAGGAGGGGATACGAAATGGCGCTCAAGGCTCCCGACGATGGCCGTCGGCACTGAGGATGGTGACGTTTTGCTCTCGTAGTACCCGCTTACCGCGGGAACTGCAGGAAGCGTCATGCCAAAAGAGTACCGCGGCTTCTTCTCGGCTTGCACGACCATCTCACGCGCTGAATTCAGCTTTGGAAACACGTTCCTCGTAACGCTTGGCCGAAACTACGACGGTCAAGCGTCAGTTTCGGTATGGCGAACAGACTACGAAGACGAACTTCGGCAACTCCAGCGCCTGCAAGGAGCTCGTGACGGTCTTGTTGACACGTCTACTACTTCGACTAGCGCTTCGTCTTCTAGTTCCATCGGCGAGGCGTATCGCGCTACAGAGCATCTGACGGATCTGCTCACAACCGTCGATAGCGACGCCAAGGGTGACGAGTTCCTCGCTGTTCGTCCGTGGGCTGGAGCGATCCGGGAACCGTCCAGCTACGTTGAGAGTAAGGACAACCCGACCGCTCCTCCTGAGCAGGAGCTGCACCTCGAGTTCGTGTACGGTGTCAACGTTGGCGCGACCGATAGCAACTGCGCGTTCTATGCAGACGATGCGTGGGAGATCGTGTACACTTCGGCGTCCATCGGCATCGTGTACAACACCAAGACGCAGTCACAGCTACTACACCAGGGCCACGGCTCGAACGCTATCTCTGCGCTGGCGGTGCACCCACGCGGGGACCTCGTCGTGACCGGCGAGTGCGGGGTCGATAGAAAGCACTCGCCTCGCATTATCCTCTGGGACGCCAACAGCGGCAGTACAATGGCTCAGGTGACAACCGTGCACGCTCGCGGGGTTCTGCTGCTGAGCTTCGCGCCAAACGGCGAGCAGTTTGCGTCGATTGGGATGGAGGACGACCACTTGCTCGCCATCTACGCGATTGTAAACGGCCGGTCTGCTACTGACGACCGTGGCAGAAGTAACGGGAGCAACAGCGGGCTTCAGGAAGGCGGCGGGCTGCAAGTGCAGCTTCTGGCGCACGTCAAGACGTCGAAACAGCGCGTGTGGGGACTGTGCATCAACGATGAAGGTGAGGCCGTCACTTGCGGAGAGCAGCACCTTTTGTTCTACCAGCATTCATCAACGTCAAGCTTCCAACGCGGAGCGGACGTTGGCGCCGCCGCTGCTGCGAGCGTCAAACGTGCGCTGTTCAGCAGCCACAAGAAGTGCAACGCGTGAGCGACCGTCTTGCAGGCCACACACTTGTTCAAGTCCCAAATGGTCGTCTCCAGCCAGTCCGACGGCAGTCTGTACCTGTGGAAGGACCGCAAGTGCGTCGACGTGAAGCTCGCCGCGCATGGTAACGCCCCGATCCCAGCGCTTTCAGTCGACCGCAAACGGCAACTGATCTTCTCCGGAGGCCACGACGGCAAAATCTGCGTCTGGAACGCGCAGCTCGACAGTTTGCACGCCATTGACCTCGTGCAGTTGGCGGCAGCGACTTTAACAAGCTCGCCGCCACTAACAAGCACCAGAATCCAATCACTGGCGGTTCGTGACGGACGCATATTGATCGTCACGGCCGGCAGCGAGATGTGCGAGCTCGTGAAGGAGGACGATGCGGCATCGAGGGGGCAGAGCGCACTCCGATGCGTCGACGCAGAGAGCTGCCGTCTCGTTACTCACCAGCGAGGGCATGCGGCGGGCGAGCTCTGGGGACTGGACACCCACCCGACCAAGCTCCAGTTCGCCACGGCTGGCGACGACGGCACGGTTCGGCTCTGGGACTCGCCGACGCGCTCTCTGTTGGCGCTTTATCGATGGGAGGGGGCGGTTAAATCGTCTCAGAAGCACCAGCCGCAGCACCAGCTTCGTGCGTTGGCGTTCTCAGGCGACGGCAGCCACTTGGCTGTCGGCGCATCGGACGGCGTCGTCCGCGTTCTCTCCGCTGGCTGCGATGCCGTCATAACGGAGTGGAAGGGGAGTGCTCACGGTGTCCGCGTGCTGAAATACTCACCGGACGGCTCCGTTCTGGCTGTTGGTAGTCAGGATCGACGCGTACACCTTCTAGACGCACGAACGTACCGCAAACTCGGCGAGCTTCGCGGCCACACGTCCGCCGTGACCCACATGGACTTCTCGAAGGACGGCGGCGTTCTCCAGACGGTCAGCGTCGGTGCCGGCGAGCTGCTCTTCTGGGACGTGAGAGCCAAGAAACAGATCGCGTCCGCGAGCGCCGTGCGTGATACGCAATAGGAGACGTGGAGCTGCCCGTTCGGCTGGCCGGTACAGGGCATCTACCCGCCCGAGAGCGACGGCAGCGACGTGAACGCCGTTTCCCGCAGCCGCGACCGTCGAGTGCTTGCGACAGGAGGTGATGACTGTTGTGTCCGACTTTTTCGGCACCCTTGCGTCCTGCGCGGGCGATCCATCGGGACGGCAGCGGCGTCTTCGTTAGCGTCGAACCCCGTGGCGAGGGTGTATGCTGGCCACGCGTCCCACGTGACCAACTGCATGTTCACGGCGAACGACGCGTTCATGCTCTCGACCGGCGGACGAGACCAGACCATTTGCCAGTTCCGCTACGTTCTGTCCACTAGCGGTGGTAGTGCGGTCATTTGAAGCGGCCGATGATCGCTGGGAATTCCGCATTGAGCTGACTGTGGACCAAATGTGGTCCAATTTGACCCATTTGGACCAAAAATGGGTTCGGGGTTCACCTAAACAATACAATATATTGTTCAAATCCAGCACCGATGCTAGCCATATTTATTCAATTATAAACGTAATTATGTAAATGTGTGCGGAATCTATTTTTACCCATTTTGGCATTTTCATTTGAGATGGCGAGCCCCATGGACTCGACGGCGCCCAAGATGGAGACGGAGGCGGTGACAAGGACGAGGACGACGGAGGCCAGCGCCGAGCTGGCCTCGGACGCGGAGGAGATGCCGCTGCTCTTCATGGATGGGCTGCCGTCCAACTTCCAGCAGAGCGCGCAGCTCGCGGCGCTCGCGACGTTCATGGCCGACAGCGACGATGACGACGAGAGGAGCGACGGCGGTGGCGAGCAGCAAGCGGCGGGGAAGCAGCAGTCAACCGCCCGCCTGAGGCATGCAAAGCGGCGGTCCAGGACGCCATATGCGCGCCCGGCTCCGAGTAACAATAAAGGCGACGCTGCCGGTGGCGACAGCAGGAGAAAGGGCAAAAAGAAGAAGAAGGGGAGCGACGCGACCAAGGAGCTGCAGCTCTACCTGTCCATGTTTAAAGTCTAAGACCGTGTCGACTACACTCAACCTCTATCCATGGCCCCTGACACCGGGCACTGTGAGTTCCTCGCTAGGCTACTGCGCAGCGGCGGCGTCGACGCGCTTGGCGTAAAGCTCGCCGACGCGCGTCGCCCACGCCAAGTGCTCGGCCGATGGCTCCACTCGGCCGTCCGGACTAGGCAGCGCGATGCTAGAGTTAATGCTGTGCCCATTGGCTGAAGAAGCGGTGGCGCGACTACCACGCGGTCCACGCATGTCAGTGGTGCTGTTTGTCGAGACGGACGAGCGTGCGGGTCGAGCTGAAGGCGACTTCGCTGCTTTCGCTCGTGGTTTGGACGAGCGTGGCGTGGGCGACGCTGGAGGCACCGACACGTCGCCACTTGTGGCCGCAAACGGGACTGAATCGTCTCGTGTCGGAGAGACGAATGACGCCGAGGCGCGGCGCTGGCGCAGCCGCGACACGAAGCGCGACTTGTCCGAGCGGGCGACATCGAGCGAGCTTCGCCAGTGAACGTTGGACGGAGATGGGGGCACTGTTCGATGGTACACCGAGCGCCTAGCTGAAGTTGCCTGGGTCGGCCCGGGAGGTTGGTGCTGTCGGGAAGCGACGGTTTGGACGAAATCGTCGACGAAAATGCGCTGTTGCAGCCGCAGCGCGTCGCTCAAACTGACGTCCAGCGTGTTGCTCACTTCAGTAGCCCCACCGTCACTGCTGTTGTTGGTTGCGCTCGTCGTACGCGAGGAAAACGCGGCAGCTTGCGGCGAGTCGCAATGCGTCTCTGCTTCCACGCGTGCCGTCGATTCGTCTTCCTCTTGCATCACGCGCCGCACCATGTCGAATTGCCCAGAGCCCCAGTCGTCGTCGACTTCCTCTGGACCAGAAAGCGGTGGTGGATACGCCAGCGACGACTTCCACACTCGGGTTTTGGACGTGGACAGGGCCGAGAGGCTGCGGACGGGTGTTCCGAGCTTACAGGCGCGAACGAATAGCTCGGACGCTCCGGGAATGTGAGGTGGTCGCTCCGCCTGACGTCATAGGAGCCCACACCTAGCGACACGAGCGGCGTGTAAGCTATCCATCAACCAGAATACCGTGCATGTGTTCGTACAGTACCTGGGGACTTGGAAGCTGCGTCTCGACTGGTGGATGAGTTCGGTGGCACGATGTTCGACGGGAAGTGGACACCTTGTCGAACAGCGTGCAGTTTTGCCATACTGGGCTTTGGCGGGTCGATTTCCGGGTCAAACGTCCAGAACGCCGGCGTTGTCTTCACGTACGGAGGCGGGAACATGCGTCTGGCGTCGCTGTCGTCGTCGTTGCGCTGATTCTCGTCGACCGATTCTGGGTATGGAGGCGGAAACGTCGACGTGGTCCGACGTGGACTACTAGGGCTGGTCTTCGGTGACTTCCCAGAGCCTTCGAGGTCGAGGATCGTGGCGTCTAGCGCTTCGACTAGCTGCTGTAGATGCTGCTTGGTATCAGCATCAATGGCGACGTTGTCGCGGATCTGTAGACATTGGCACGGTTAGTCAGAGAGGTGACGAAGCAGAGCAAGCCTAAACTGTCTTACCATTGTGTTGATTCGTTGGTGGAAAGCGGCGGCAGCTACATGCGTGGCTTTGATAACAGTAAACGGCTGATGGACCGGCGTCTGCTGGCTCGAAAGCGACGCGATTACAAGCCCCAGCTTCTCCATCGCATCCGCCAAGCGCTTGTTCCATTCCATGACCAGAGCTCGACTGGATGCATCGTCCGCGGCTCGTTCGACCCCGTTCTCTCCTGATGGTAGAGTGCATCCTTCGTTGTCCGTTGTTTTCTTCTGGTCTTCCTCGTCCGCTCTAGGGTCCGCTGTCTCCTGATCGGATGAAGAGTGCTGCTTCTCGGTCCCATCGGCATCTTCGACGACGACTGAAGATCGTCTCCTCTTGAGTTTCACCTTCCGCTTGCGAGGCTTTACCGCCTCCGCGTCCTGGTGTCGGCGCAGGGCGTCCAGTAGTGTCTTCCGCCGACCCGCAGATGCCAGTGTGTCTCGCTTGGATCGATGCTCGCCGGGCGACTGGTGTCCTCCCCCCAGCTTCCTTCGCTCTTGTGCGATGGCAATGACCAGGAACCGGAAGAACACGAGCCTCTGCAGCGTCAAGACGTTCCCAAGCTGCCACTTGGACGCCAACTCAAGCTGTCACAAGGAGGTCCACAACAGCAAAAACGCAACGTGTTAGCTCCCATCTACACAACGCACAGACGTGAAAGTGGACGCTTCACTACCGGTGGCGACGACAGGAACGCGCCGTAGGTCGCATCTGTCGGTCCTGGAACGCGAGGACACGCCACGATGTACTCGACAAACTCGCGGATCAGCGCCGGATCACTCTGTAGGCGCGCGTCTCGCTGAGTCCTCCTCTCCTCCGCAACGGTAGCGCCCTTGTCCGTCCCAAGCTCGCATCCCCTCCCTTCCTGTCCATCTTGAGGTGTCGCAGTGAGTCCGATCACGAGCTGTTGCAGCTTCGCCGAGTGAGGAATCCACAGCAACTGCTTCCTCAGGAAGCGGTTCAAGCGCGCGAGGCGGTGCTCATTCAGGTGGCGCCGAGTGATCTGGAGCACGAGCGTTCGAAGGCGCGGCAGTTGGTCAAACAACAGAAACCAGCTCGCCTGCAGCAGCGTCTCGATCGGGATCTCGGCATACACTGGATCGATCGCGCTCCCCTCGCGAACGCCATCGTCCCCAGTGACTTGCGAGTCTCGGAGCGCCTGCTCCAGCTCCCATTGCGTCAGGAACACGCCGTGCTGCACGTCAAGCTGACGCTGGGAGTGCTCCCGCTCCGGTCCGCCGTCGTTCAGTAGATCGACGTGGATTTGCCGAAATGTCCGGTACGTCTCGTCAAGCGCGCGCCCCTGGCAAAAGCGGATTTGAGTGAGCGACAGCCCCGACTGCTCGAGTGGCGAGGTGCCATCGCACTCGCAATGCGTCCAAGTCGGCGCGCCTGGAGCTGGTTTTGCTGTGCGTCTGGTGCTTGGGGATTGCTGCGGCTTGCCCTGTTGAGCTGCTGCCACCGTTAGCTGGCGAATTCGATCGCGGTAGCGATGTTGGGTCGTCTGGATCTGCTCGCCTCGCTGTCTGCTCTCACCAGCGTCAGCTGTCCGTGCCGTGTTGGCGCGGACAGATGGTCTGCTAGCTGGGGAATTGGTCGCTTTTGTCATCTTGGAGCGGTCAGATTCGCTCGCCGTGGCCTCTCCTGACTCGTACCGAACGCCAAATACGTCCGCCCATGCGCGCTTCGTCTCGGGGGCGAACTGCGCAGTCAATGACGCGAGAAACGTGCGCCTCGGGCCTGGAGGAGCTGTGGGGTTCGTGCTGCTAGTCGCGCTGCTGCTGGTGGCACTCACCTCCGATGTCGACGCTGTGTCGCCACTTGTGGGTCCATTGATTGCGCTGGAGGTGGGATCCGGTGATTGGTCCTCAGCACCGCGTTGCTGTGGATGGCCGTCCGACCCGCTCCGCTCGCTTACTGGACTTGTGCTTGCTTCATCTGCGGCAACTCTCGGGACTTCACCCTCGCCATTCTCGCTCCCTCGAGACGTTGGAGCGTCACTCTCAGCTGGGGCAGGCGTGCCGATCGCTGGCAACTCGGTTGATTCGGGATCTACGACGCTAGTGTCAGAGCTAGGAGCAACGCTCATCTCAACGTTGTCGACTGCTGAAGTGGCTGTTGCGTCATCAGCCAGCGGTGGCGGCGCGGCATTGGCGGTGGTGGTAGACTCGGAGCTCGCTTCTTGAGTGTCGCTTGGTGCTGGTGCCGCACCCTCCTGAAGAACGCTCCCATTGTCGGGCGAGCCGCTTTCATTTGCTGCAACGCTCACCACAACTGCTGACGCAGCGCCTGCCGCCTCATCCGAAGGTGCCAATTCTGTTACTTGGCTGGGCGTCTCAGGAGCATCGTCACGCTCCTCTGCCGCTTCAGCCTCCATCCTAACCGCGACCGAAATGCTAGGGCTGCATCGCCTTCTTGCACCACGCCTTCGCTCTCAAACAGCACTCTCGACGTAGTCACCTGCCCAAAATAGCCCCGAGCCCAGCACACCCTCATCGAAACCCACAGCACATCAAACCCCACCTTGTCAAGCTCTCGAAGGCGTGGTCAGGTCGCGCGTCATATTATCCGTCGCCAAGAATTTTATCTACTATCTTCCTTTCCGCCTCGCCGCTCTCCTGCGTCCTCACTCCATCGGCGGCTCCGGGAAGGGCTCGTTCGTGAGCAGGTAGCGCCAGATGAGCCAGCCGAAGCACTCGACATGCAGCGTGACGCGGTGGCCGTGGCCAAACATGATGACCATCGAGCCGGCGAGCGGCGGGTCCGACTTGGTGGTCCACGAGATGAAGTACAGGCTCGACGTGGGAGAGAAGGGCTCGATGGTGAACTCCGAGAAGCGGTCGCCCGGCGGCAGGCGGAAGAGCCAGGCCCAGAAGGACCGGATCTTGCCCTTGTTGCGCATGCGCAGCGAGGTGCGCCAAAAGTCCTTGATGCTCTCGATCCCGTAGTAGCAGCGCGACGGCATCGACACGGCGAGCACCGAGTTGAGGTCCCAGATCGAGTCCGCATCCAGCACAAAATCCTTGGGCAGGCTCTGCGTGAAGATTTCCTTGATCTTGAGCAGGATGTCCATCTGGATGCCGCGCGTTAGCGACCGGCGCTTGGCCTCGTCCAGCTCCACGTTCTTCACGAGCATGTCCGACAGCGCCTGGTTCTCGGCCTGCAGCACCTCCGCCTTGCGCTGCAGGTACTCGAGCTTGAGCGCCTGCCGCTGCCGACACTTCTTGACCGCCGCGCGATTGCGCTCGCGCTTCTGCTCTGATGAGTAGTTCATGCTCTTGCGACCACAGCGACGCTTCTGCTCTGGCGGCGGCGCGTCACCCGCTGTTGCTATTGCTGCTGTTGGCGTTGGTGGCGTTGGTGGCGTTGATGACGTCGACGCTGCCGGCTTCGATGCCGGAGCCTTGGCTGCAGACCCACGCGCCGCCTTTGTTCCATTTGCTTTGGCTGTCTTGCCGGCAGCACTGCGCTTCGCAGACGCAGCGGTACTACCTCCAGTTGATGCCGTTGCCTTTGCCGACGGCATCGACGCAGATGACGAAGCCCTCGGCATCGAGCTCGACTGCAGCTTTGGTCGCTTCGCAGGTCCTGGTGACGGTTCTGACGGCGGGGGACGAGCGCGACGCGCACTAGCAGCAGCAGCTGCTGCGCTACTCTCCACGTCCATCTCGCGTTCATATCGTGCAGGGTATCCGCGACCCGGGCCCATCGCCGCTGATGGGGATGCAGAGGGCGCTGGTGGCGCGGCTCCGCGCCTTGGAGCGCCCGACATCGGGCGGTTAAGGCGACGCGCGTTGCCGTTCGCACCATTGGCGCCACTATTACCCACCGCGCCGCCGTGTCCAATTGCCGGCCGTCCCAGCAAGTCGTCGTGCACGTCGAGCGACGACGTTGCGGCCAGCGACAGCGGCATGTCGCCCGCGTCGTACAGGTCCATGCCCGACGGATCAAACTGCAGCAGGTCGAACTGTGGGTCGAAGTCCGGACTCGCGGGGGATGCCACTCGTCTCCTTGCACTGGCCGCCGGTCGGGCGCCACTAGAGGACGCCATGGACATAGCCAGAGACGCCGGCATCATGTCGTTCGGGCCAGAGGAGTAGTGCCGCGTGGGATACGACGTCGGCGGCGGCTGCAGCTCTCGGTGGATGCGGTGCGCCTGCTCGTACCCTCCGCGCCCTGCTCCACTCAACGAGCCAGGCCGACTGCCGCTCCCGCGACGCCGGAGCTGCGTCTGGGCGGCGATGGGGCTGTCACTACGGCCCATATCGTCCACTAGATACCCGCGCGGGCCCGTCGCCATAGCTGTCGCGGCCGCGACCGCCGCTTGCTGCTGCTGGCGCTGACGATGCAGCTGCTGCTCGTGCATGGGGTTGCTCGGGTACTGTTGCTGCTGCTGGTGGTAGTGCCGCAGCTGCAGTTGGTTGTGGTAGTGCGACTGCCGCTGGTGCTCCAGTATGAGTTGGTACGCGCGCGCGCGCGACTGTTCCGGCGGCAGCTCGTTCATGGCGACTGGGGGGTGGGGGTGGGCGGGTGAAGGGTACTTCACGCGACGCCCCGGAGCCGGCGGCCCCACTGGGAGCGCGTCCAGGCCCACGTCCGCGTACGGGAGGGCGCCTGCGTCCGCTCCGTCCACTGCGCAGACAGGGAGGGCATTATGACAGAAATAGCGATGTGAGCTCCCTTTTACAAAACAACCACAAATCGAAACGAAGAGAAGTGATGGATCTCTCCTCACGCCACGTACGCGCGTGCCAATTCGCGTCGCGCGGCAGCCGCGGCGGCGGCTGGAAGTAGTCGTGCGGCGTCAGCATCGCGCCCCGACCACTACCCGGACGCGGCCCCGCTGCTTGGTGCGCCGCGGGCGTCCCCGCCATCCCGCCGCGGGGTGGAGGGCGAGCGCGCCCTCCAGCGGACGGCGGCGGCTGCAGCGTCTTGACCAGTTCGTTCGCGGATAACAGCTCGTCGTCCTCGTCCTCGTCCGGGTCGTAAGTCCGCAGCGCCGAGGCCGGAAGGGACGGAGGAGGGGCTGGACGGTGGGGAGCGGACCCCACGGGGGCCGGCGCCGCGCCCCCGCGGGTATAACGCGACAGCGTCGGCGAGTACATGCTGTCAACTCGGCACTTGGGCTTTGGCGGGCGCTTCAACCGGGCCAGGCAGGGAATGGAGCGGGGGGAGGACGGCGGAGCGCCCGACGCGGAGAGGAACAAGTCGCCAGAAATGGCAGCGACAGCGACCGCAACGGAACCGCGCGGCGGTTTGCGGCGGTGGCTACTGGCACCTAATATGGACGCCGGGGGGAGGAACACCAACGAACGTCGGCAGTCCGTCCTTATGCCTGATGAGAGAAAGTGGGTGCGAGCGGTAGGGAGACGGCGGGTGAAAGTTTATTCTCGTACGGTACGGTAGGGCGTTGCGATGGTTTTATTGTCAGTTTTGTGTGTGGAGCGGCCCGCCCCGTCCCCTCTCTGGACGCTTTTGTGCCAGAATGGGGGGCGGGAGGGGAGACGGATGGTGAAGAGGGGGGAGGAGGAGGCGTTTCAATACAAATGTCAAGTGAAATAAAACCACCAGATCGCGGGGGGGGGGGGGGGGGGGGGGGG
>JAADYG010000494.1:0-23962 GCA_023338115.1 Phytopythium boreale
TCAAGCGCGGAAAAAAATGCTGCCATCGTCTCAAATACGATTTGAGGAGTATTTGGGCCGATTTTGAGCGTTGTAGAGTTCCTGTTGGCTGATTTTCGGGCCAAAATTGCGACCTCATTTACTTTTGGCCAGGACTGTATGGTTTGATTTATACAAAATAATCTAATATGAGTGTGTAGTAATTGAACAATGCCCAAGTTGGGCAGCCCAACGTGTAGGCTGTATCGCTTATATGTTCAGTGCGTAATACTGTATGCAGGTTGAGTCTCATATGTACCATGAACGTCAATGCATGTTATCAAATGTGTACAATTACACGTACGTATCGTGTGCGTACATCACATATACTCTCCATCGACACACGTTGACGCCAGTGCTCGTCACTTTGCCACTCAATTCGCCTGCCCAGCCTCATCATGTCGCCGCCGCCGCCGCCCGCCAAGAAGACGGACTCGCTGTTCCTGTGGATCGAGCAGCACGAGCGGAAGCAGGAGAAGCCGTGGGGCCGCGTGCTGGATGCGGGCACGGGCCGCCACTCGCTGCAGTGGCTCACGGGGCTGGCGCGCGGCCAGAGCGAGCGCGAGCTCTCGTCCATGGTGGCCGTCACGGGCGAGCCGACGCTCGCGGCCGCGCTCGAGCGCGAGTTCCCGCTGCCGGGCGGCGCCGACGCGCTGCGGATGGTGGCCGGCAACTGGCAGGACGCGTCGTTCCTGGCCGGCGAGGCGCCCTTCGACGTCATCATCGCGGGTGGGGGCGCGTAATTGACTACTACAGTGTAGTGATGACCCACGACTGATACTGACGCCGTGGGCGGTGGCTGACGCGCAGACTACCTCATCGGCGCCATCGAGGGCTTTGCGCCCTTCTACCAGGTGCGCGCAGAGCCTCTTTACCTGCCGTTTACCCGTCGCAACCAACCGCTTTGTGATTGCAGGAGCAAGTGTGTGAGCGGCTGCGCAGGCTGCTCAAGCCCGGCGGACGCATGTACATGATCGGCCTGCAGCCGCTGAGCGAGTCGTCGACGCCCGCGGACGCGTCGGAGGCCGAGACGCGGGCGGGCGCGCTGCTGCAGGAGATGGCGCGCACGCGCGACGCGTGCATCCTGCTGGCGGGCCGCCGCTGCTACCGCGAGTTCCCCATGGCGTGGTACCAGCACCAGCTGCGGATCGCGGGGCTCAAGGAGTTCGGCAGCGTCAAGATGGCCAACGTGTACAGCCGCGACACGGTGCAGCGCCAGATCAAGGTGGCGCGTAACCAGCTCGTGCTGTTCCGCGACGAGGCGGTCGCGCGCGCGCTCGAGACGGAGCTCGACAACCTGGACGAGCGCGTGGGCGAGTGCCTCGCTGGCGGCAAGGTGCGCTTCGGCTTTGACTTTGTGATCGCCGCCGCGCTGCCCAAGTAGACGGAGACGGAGCCGCCGGTCAGCACGCGAAGGTAGGCGCGAGCGTACGTACTGGCGCGAGCGGTCGGTAGAGCAGCGGGGACCCAGGGCGAGGATAGAGCGACGCGCGTGTTGTGGATATATGAACGCAAAGGTGCGCTGTGTGCTGCGCATCTCCTGTCACATCGTGTGGTTGGTTCGTGCTGTTGGGGAGTGGTCGTGGTGGTATATATACGTGCGTTGTGTGCTGTTCCTGGCAGATGTGCTCTATTTTCGGTGAGAGCCCCCTGTTCGTTTGAGCAAGAGACCGCGGACTCGTCGATGCCAAAGCGGAAGGAAGCATCACCTACCAATGCCGCCATGGACGGAAGCCGACGCGACGTCAATCGATCCTCACGACCCCGTCGGCCCTCTGAACCCCTCGACGGCGGCGTCGTCGACTGAAGCGAGTCGTGCTGGAGACTACGCGAACGGTCCACAAACACGAGCGATATCGCTGACAGCGCCGCCACAACCTCCAACGGGTCCGTCGACGAGCTTCCGGACCCCACCGCGTTCGAGGCGGAGGGTGATGCGCTCGCGACATCGCTGCCGTTCCGCGAGTGGCGCGCAGCGCTCGACGACCAGCTCCGCGCAGCTGCGGGCTCCTTGATCGATGCGTTCCAGGCCGTCCAGACGCAGGCGGACGCCGACGCCGTGTTCGTCCGCGGCGAGACCGCGTGGCGCAAGCACGTGTCGGTGCTGAACGACCGCGTGGACGAGGCCGTCCACCGAGAGCTGCAGTCGCTGACGACCCAGATCGCCAGGCACGCGGACGCCGTGAGCGAGACGCTCACGGAGAGCCTGGCGCGCGCCCAGCTGTCGGCCAAGCGCGCGCTAGCCAAGCAAGGCGACATGTACCAGGACAAGCTGCGGCGCACGCGCAGCGCGCTCAAGAAGGAGATGGACCGGTTCGCGACGCTCGAGACATGTCTGCGCGCGGAGCAGGCTCGCCAGCGCGAGGCGCTGCACGAGCAGCACGTGAAGGAGATCACGGAGGCGCATCGCGACCGCGAAGCGCACCTGCACGCGACGCTGCGGGACCTCCGCTCCGCCTACACCAACGTCGAGACAGCCAACGAGCAGCTGCTGGAGGCGCTGCGGGCGAGTCGCCGCGAGGCAGAGCAGCTCAAGAACACGCTGATCGCCAGCCGGAGCAGCAGTGGCGGTGCGAACGCCGGGAACCGACACACCGGTACCAGTCGTCGTGGATCGTCGTCCGTGTTCGGGTCCACATCACCTGGGCGAGGGAGCACGGACTCTGCCGGCTCGCCCATGCTCAAGGGGATGGCGCTAACGGCGTCCGAGCTAGTGGAGCAGAACCTGCGGCAGGCGCTGGCGACGGCCAACAAGGAGCTGGCAAGCGCCAAGCAGCAGGTCGTCGAGCTCGAGAGGGAGCAGCGCGCGAGCGACAAGCGCGAGCAGCAGGCGCAGGACCAGGCGGCCAAAGTCCAGGGCGAGCTCGCGCGCGCGATGAGCCTGCTGGCGGAGGCCAAGGCGGAGCTGGTCGCAGGCCAGGAACGAGTCGCGGAGCTGGAGCGCGAGCGTGACAAGTGGCGAGAGGAACAGCGCGAGCTGCAGTTCAGGCTAGACGCTAGTGTTCGAAGAGTTGACGACCTGATGCGCGTGGACGAAGCCAAGCGCGCATATGTGGCAGAGCTGGAGAGGCAGCAACAGCACCTGGAGCGGCGCGATGCCCGGTTTCAAGCCCTCGAGGACGCGCTTACCAAGTGGCAGACTCACTGCGACGCTGGTGACAGTCGCGCCGACATGCTGGAGCGCATGGTGACGGCGTTCTTGGCCGATTGTGCGCTTCATGACGGTGTTGGCGACGCCGCGACGCCCAGTGGACTGTACGACGGAGGGCGAGCGACGCTAGAGGCGAAGCTTCGGTTCGAGATGGAGAAGCGGTTCGGCGACCAGTTGGGTCTCCGCGTGGCCCACGAGCGCAAGCGCGTGCTCGCGCGGCTGGAGATGCTGTGCGGGCACGAGCAGCAGAGCGAGGGTATCTTCGTCGACCTGTCCGGACTGCTAACGTCGCCCTCTCGGCTCGACTCGGCCGGCAAGGACAGGAAGAAGCGTCTCCAGACCAAGAAGAGCGCCGAGCGAGGTGGGAACCCCACTGGCGACTCTGGGAGGGCGATGTATCTGCTGCTGTCGCGGGTCGTGCAGCAGGCGTACGAGGACCTGGGCGTGTGCGTCGGCGACTGGAGCGAGACGGATCTCGACGCGCTCGTCGCCAAGGTCCACGCGCTTGAGGGCGAGATCGCAGTCCGAAGCACGCAGCTGACAGACGCGAACACGCAACTGGAGCTGCAGAGGCTGTCGCTAGCGCGGTCGGAGCTGTTGCAGAACGAGAAGGAGGCGCTGATCGCAGAGCTCACCGACCGCTGCCGACAACTGCGTGCCGCGTTCGAGGGAGTCAGCGCTCAGAGTAGAGACAAAGACGCAGCAGCCTCCTCGACCTTGCCGCCGTATCGCCAGCCACTCACGGTCTACGGCGTCACCCAGCCGATCGAGACCAAGCGCACGCGTCGAGCGGCGTCTCTGATGGGGACTTCAACACAGGCGCGCCCCATGTCGGCGGCCCCAGCCCTCGCAGCGCTGGCTAGTGCTCCAACTTCAAAGGTCCCGATGCCGAGCCGGCTCGGCGCGCTCGCGTCGGGCTCGTCGACGGACAAAGCGAAGATGAACGGCAGGTGGACGGACGCCAGTCGCGAGGAAGACGACGAGCGAGAGTCGAGAGACGCGCCCGAACACGTCCGCAGCGTGCTCAAGTCACAGCTGATGCAGCCCGAGCCGAACAACCAGCAGGACGGCGGGACGGGTACAGGCGATCCGAGGAACCGTGCGACGCCGCCTCCGCTCGGTTCCGAAGGGGTACGTCAAGTCTGTGCATTGTATTGTGGGCATCTATATCGCTGCGTGGAGTCGCGTTAGCTTGCCGTCGTGGCTCTCATCGCTAACGTTCGCCGGCTGTGACATCTTACCAGGTGCTGGAGATTCTCCAGCGGCGACGGCAGCGGCGATGATCACCATCGCCCAGCGCGGTCCTATCGACTCCTCAGATGGCGAGCGAGTGCAGCTTCTCGTTGACCGTCATGACCGAAGCGCGCAGCAGCACTTGGTGCAGCACCAGCACCAGTGCTGGCCGTAGAGCGCACATCTGACGACGGTCCATGCGCGCGACGAGAGTGCTGGGCGCGGTCGCCACGGCCGTCACGACGCGCGGCTGCCTCAGCACAAAGTCCATGTCGCCAAACACGCATCCCGGGCGCACGCGGCCCACCAACTCGCCTCTGGACGGCTCCACGGTCGATGCCGACAGCGGGGAGCTGGGGACGGGCGTGAAGAGCTCCACCCGCCCAGAAAGTAGCACGAACCACGCGTCGGCGGGCTCGTTGAGCGCGAAGACCTCAGCGTGTGGTTGCCAGACGCTGAGATGGAAGTGGCTGGCCAGCTCTTCGACGAGAGCTTCCATGTCGATGTGGCTGTCCAAGCGGTCGAGGTAGGCGTTCAACACCTGCGCCAGCGACAGCGCAGAGTCGGATGACGGGGAGTTCGCCACCAGTGGCGTGCCGCACTCGATCGACAGCGCTCGGAGGTGCCAAGCGGCGTCCGCGATGAGCTGCTGCTCGCACCAGTCGAGCGCCAGGTCCAAGTCCTTCACCACGCGGCAGTAGCGGAACGACTCATAGACGTGATCACTCTCCTGGTCAGCGAGGGGCAGCACGCCGTTGGCGCGCAGCAGCGCCTCGATGCGCGGCCGCATGCCGCAGTACACGACCGAGACCTCGGCGCGGTCCAGCAGCACTTTGAGCGCCAGGAAGCAGGCGCGCGCGGCGGTGGCGTCGACGCCCGAGACGCGAGAGAAGTCGAACACCACGAAGCGTGTGCGCGTAGCGTGGAAGCACGAGCGGTCTTCGCAGCCGCGGCGCTCGGTAGCGGGCGTTCCGTCGAGCGTCTCGAGCGCACAGACGTCACCGTCATCGCTAGCGGCTCCTCCGTACGTCGGGAAGGGCGCGTCGCGGCTCACGAGCGGGAGGTGCTCGTACTCGTCGCCGTGTGACGAGAGATTCGAGTGTGAGGAGCTCGTGGCGACCGTGGTCGCAGTCGAGCAGACGCTGCCACCTCCACACCGCCCAAAGTGGTTCGTAGATCGTCTCGGCCGCGCCGGAACCGACTGAGACCGCACGAGAACGGCGCGCTTGACCACGTTCTGGATGCGCGTGGCCGAGCCAAAGAAGATGTGGCCCTGCAGCTCGACCGTCACGACCGCCTGCTGCTTGGTCCTGCCCCCGTCACCCGATTTGTCGCTCGAGTACAGCAGTCGATGCTGCTCGGCGTTGCGGATGACGTTGCTCGTCTTGTGGACGACGCGCACGGTCTGCGCGCGCGCGTACTCGACCAGGAAGGCGAGCGCTGCGAGCGCCACGCCCGCGGCCAAGCCGAGTTGCACCCCGAGCGCGTTCAGGCAGAGGAACGTGCCCAGCGCGGTCAGGTACTCGCCGAGCAGGAGCTTCCGGAAGGCGTCGGGCCCGAGCCACGTCTTGAGCAGCTCGACGCCGATGAAGACCATCACGGCGCCGAAGAGGAACTTGGGCAGTACCGACATGAGCGGGAAGGGCAGCGCGGCGATCGAGAGCTCGCACATGGCGAGGGAGAGCCCGCTGAGCCGCGAAAGAGGCGACAAGTCGTCGCCGGCCGGCCGGAAGCGGTGGTTGATGAGCGTCTGGCTGAAGATGTACGAGCCCGTGACGCCGCCCACGAGGCCGCTGACGACGTTGGAGGCGCCCACGGTCTGCAGCTGCTGGTCGTAGTCGACGGCGCAGCCCGTCCCCATGCTGATGGAGGCGATGTCGAGCGACGAGCCGAACGCGATCGTGACGAGCATGCTCGCGAGCGGCAGCAGCTGGCTCGGGAACATGGCCGACCAGTGGACCGCGCGCAGGTCGAACAGTCTGTACGCATCGAGCAACGACGTGGAGGCGCGGCCAGCCGTCTGGTCGGGCGGAGAGAGCAGGAACCCAGCGGCGCGCGCGTCGTCCATGGTCACGCCCGAAAGCCACAGCACGAGGTAGAAGGCGATGGGCATGGCGACCAGACAGACCGGGAAGAGCACGGAGAAGTGGCGCGGGAAGCGCGACGTGAGCGCGGACAGGAAGAGGCCGGCGAGAAGCGCAGGCGCGAGCAGCAGCAGGCTGCGACCGCTGTCCCCTTCCGTGACGAGCTGCTCCCAGTCGCTTAGCCCGGCGAGGTGCACGCCCGTCGACAGCGAGACGCCGCCGCGCACCATGAAGAGCCCGATGAAGGCCAGGTAGCCGCCGATGACGGGCGAAGGGAGGTACTGGACGAGGCTGGCGAGCCGCGCGCGGCCGATCACGAGCAGCCCGCAGCCCACGAGCGCGGTACTGACGCTCAGGTGCACGACGACGGTCGCGAGCCGCTCGTGTAGAGGGACGCCGGGCCCGAGAGACGTCACGATGGCCGTGGCCATGCTCGAGAGGAAGAGCAGGCCGGCGTCCTGCACCTGCGCGATGGCGAAGGGCAGCGGCGACAGCGCGCAGATGACGAGCTGGTGCGTGACGCTGGACAGGAAGACGAGCTTGGTGAGCAGCGGCAGCGCCGGCGCGAACGCCGGGTGCGCGTAGATGACGCTCGCGAACCCGATCGCGCACGGACAGACCACTGGGGGACGGAACGCGTGAGTCGGGAGCGTGTATCGAGTCAGACAGTGCGATTTGGAGAGCCGAGAACGCACCGATGGCGATGATGACGCCCGCCAGTGACGCGCGCAGAGCGTCTCGGAGCCCTTGAAGCGACTGCGGCGGTGGAACGGAGAGCTGACCATGAAGGCCCTTGTGGGCCTTGTCGAGGCAGCGATCCTCTGGATATCGCGCCTTCATCGTGGCAGCAGCGGCGGCAATCTGCTTATTGTCCGATACGGAGCTGGTCTTTGGACCGCAAGGGCGATCGATCGAAGGAGCGAGTGACCTTTGGGGTCCGGAGGTCGCGGATGATACGTGTGACGCGGCAGGTGTATAGTATACGCGACTATACACCCGGGCCAACTTCAACGTGGACGTGGTTCTTCGGACGTCAATCATCATCACATTTACCAGCACTTTGGGACACGATGTCGCTGCGGATGACGCGAAGACAAACACGAGTGACGCGTTGCGGACTCCCCGCGCCCTCCGTTCGATCGCCTTCTTCCGCTCCGCTCGGTGGCTTCCGCGGCTCGTTCCCGCAAAGTGGGGCGCGTTCGATATCGAAAGCCGACGTGACGAGCGAAAGTCGCGCCCTGACAAACGATCCGCGAAGCTTCCGAGGCGTAACACTTGTCGTCCGCCGGTGAGCGTCGTTGGTCACTCTCCCCTGTTGCATCCTCCGTTCCACTCACCGCTCGCCTTGGTTGGACGATGGCTGAGCACTCCAATTCGGTGACGAGCGTCCGTATTGCTCACCTCTAGCGGGCGTTCCATTCGACACCGCGCCCATGGACCTCCGCGCTGCGGACCGAATGGAACAGCAGCGGACGGTCTCGACTCTCGGCCGATGGACGTGAGTTCCAGCTCCGCTCCGACGACTCGCGCTTGTTAAACGGGATCCCGACCGTCCACGACCTGGCTGGAGCCACCACCTCTCTCGACGCCTCTCTCTCCTTGCCACTTTTCAATCGGCGCCCTCCCCACCACCACCACACACCACCACCTCCTCCACCACACACCGCCCCCTCATGACGTTGCCGACGGTGGACGGATCCGCGCGCACGGCCGTGCACGTAGCCGACGCGGTCGAATACTCACTGCTGCTGACGTCCTGCGCACTGCTGATCGCGTACCTGCGGCGCAACCGGCACTCGGCGCTGCGCGGAGACGCCGGCGCGGCGCGCAAGCTGATCCTGCCGGCGTTCGAGCCGCTGCTCTGGTCGCTGAGCGCGGCCATGCTCTTCCTGCTCTCGCTCGCGCTCGCCTCGCTGCTCGCCCTCAACGGGCCGTCCGTCTCCGCGCTGCAGCTGCTGCTCCTGAGCGAGGCCGAGCACGCTGGCCGGCAGTTCGCGCAGCTGCTCGTGCCCGTCTTCCTGCTGCACAAGAGCGTGTCGCTGCCCGCGCTGCGCCGCTCTGCGCTGCTCACGCTGGTGCTCGCGGGCTACTCGCTGCCCATCGTGTAGGCGCTGCAGCTCGTCGGCGCCACGAGCACCCAGTGGCTCCTGCCGCTCGCGCGCGTCGGCGTGCTCGCCTTCTACTTGTATCTGGCGCTCAAGCCGCCCGCGCGCGCGTCCAAGCGCTCGCTGCGCGAGTACTGCGCATTCGCGGCCGTCTACCACTCGTTGCTGCTCGTGAGCTCCCTGGTCTTCCTTTACAGTGCCAACAGCGGGACGGTCGGGTCGGCGCTCGTGTTCGCGACGGTCGCGTGGTCGGCGCTGCTGCCGCTCGCGGTCTGGCGCGTGCTCAAGGCCGACACGGAGCACTGGCGCGGCCTCGGCCAGCGCGCGTGCGCGCTCCAGCGCGACCTGCGCATGCGGTTCGCGCGCCAGCCGAAGAGCGGCGCGCTGGACCTGCACGAGCGCATCTCGTCGCAGGGCCTGCACGTGCTGATCGAGATGCACCGCAAGTTCATCTTCGACTTCGCGTACCTCGAAATCCGTGAGCGCATCGGCGCGGGCGCCAGCGCCGCCGTCTTCCGCGGGGTGCTGCGCTCGCGGCTGGACGTGGCCGTCAAGGTGTACACGCCCGCGGACTTCACGGACGAGACGGTGGCCGCCTTCTCGCACGTGGCCGCGCTCTGCGGGTCGCTGCGCCACCCCAACGTCGTGCGCTTCCTCGGCATGTGCATCCTGCCGCCGACCATCTGCCTCGTGTCCGAGCTCTGCCAGGGCAGCCTGGACGACGTGACGCGCGCGCTCGCGACTCGCAGCGCCAAGAAGAAGACCGGGAAGAGCAAGAGCAAGGCCGAGAACCGGAACGCGGACGTCAACGCGCGGGAAACGCTCGTGGAGCTCGCGTACATGCTGGACGCGGCGCGCGCCGTCGCGTACCTCCACTCGTTCTCCCCGCAGTTCCTGCACCGCGACATCAAGCCGTCCAACTTCCTCGTGGACGTGCGCCACTGCGTCAAGCTCACGGACTTTGGCGAGTCGCGCAGCCTCCCGCGCGAGCACCAGCACCAGTTCCAGCACTCGGCCGGCGTCAGCAACAACAACAACAGCGCCAACGCGATCGAGACGTCCGGAGGGAACACGTCCGACGGCACCGTCAGCGCCAGCTCGGCCACTGTCACAGACAGCACTCACCGCGGGGAGCAGCACGACGGATCGCGCCGCATGACCGTGCGCGGGACCGTCGACTACATGGCGCAGGAGCTCATCAGCGGGCGCGCGGGCACGGCGCTGTACGCCGAGGCGGCCGACGTGTACGCGCTGGGCATGACGCTCTGGGACATCCTCTACCCAACTCGGGACAAGTACCCGGCGCTCAAGGGCAGCCACCTCGCCATCTTCGAGGCCGTGCTGCACGGCCAGCGGCCGACGTTCGACGCCCAGGGCGCACTCGTGCCGCCTGCGCTGCGCCAGCTCATTGAGCGCACGTGGGAAGGCGACGCGCGCAGTCGGCCGACGGCCGGCCAGGTCGTCTCCGCGCTCGAGCGCGTCCAGGAGCAGGCGCTGGCCGAGTTTGCGCTGCGATCGCTCGTGTCTCCCGACGCTGGCGGCGTCCCCGCGGGTCGCAACGACTCGAACAGCATCAGCGAAGGGCAGTTCTGGACGGGCGAGGCGCTGGCCAAGCTGATGGAGTCGACTGGGGCCGCTCGAACGCCCGGCGAGGCCGACCGACTGGGCAACGCGCTCATGGACGCCGGGCTGCTGCACCACTGGAAGCACAGCGCGGGCTTCGAACCGACGGCGCAGCACAGCTACTTCGTGGACGAGGGCAATGCACGTCTGTTCCAGGCGATCGGCCCGCTGGATCCAACCTTCGCATCGTCCTCCGCGTCGTCGCTCGCAGTGGCGACGGGGAGTCGGTACGACGCGGGCGAGCAGGAGGAGGAGGAGAAGCTGGAAGACTCGGACTCGGACGACGACGTCAGCGACGACGCAGAGACCGTGGTCAACGGCAAGGGGACAGCGGGGGTGAAGATGGGGGAACGTCGCCGCTTCTACCCCCACCGCCACCGCCAGAACCGGCGCCGTCGCCGCGGAAGTGGGAGTCGAGACGCCACCGACCAGCGGCACCGACACCGCTACCGCCAGGGGATCGACGACCTGGTGGACCTGCTGGGCCGCGTGCATCTCCGCAGCGGCAACGACCGGCAGCTGCTGCCGTCGCCGCGCCACCACCAGTCGCGAGCGGTGTCGGCGACGGCGCTGGCCATGGCGGACGTGTATCACCTACATCTGGACCAGCCGCAGTGCGCGTGTCGGCGCTTGGGTCAGCGCCTGGAGCGGCGGCAGGGCGAGGCGGAGACGGGGAACGCGGCCGGACGCAAGCACCAGCGCCATCGACGCGGCCGCTTCGGGCGCGCGACGACCAAGGAGGCGGGGGGAGACGGGATCGCCGTCATGGGTGACGAGCACGCGCTGACGGCCGAGCTGCTCGCGCGTGAGGCGCCGCACGGGCCCGACGAGAGCGACGGCGACGACGACGACGAGGACGGGGAGGACGCGCTGCTGGAGGCGGGGAGCGGCCGCCGGACGCCGCTGGTGGACGACTTGGACGTCTTCGGGCCGGCCGAGATCGTGTGAGTCACCGTCTAACGCCAGCTACAAACTACACACACAGACGAGCAATACATGATGAAGGATTCATCTTGGGCGTTCGGCTCTATCGTATCTACACGGTCTCATAGCTGGAACTTGCGCTGCAGGTCGTCGTCGGGGTCCGAGGCGACCACCTGCGCGCGCTGCTTGCTCCACACGAGCCGCGGCGGCAGACCAGTGCTGTCGAACAGGTGCGCGTTGGGCACGCGCGTGGCGAGGCGTTTGAAGTTGCGCGCCACGAGCCGCGCGGCCACGTCGATCACGTCCTGGGGCACGTCGCGGCCGTAGCCGTTGTTGCTGCGTCGGTGCACGCGCTCGTAGGCCACGTCCACGGGCACGTCGAGGCACACGACGTGCGTGTCGAAGCCGGCCGACTTGACCTGGTCGATCACGCCGGCGTAGCTCGCGAACGACTTGCCGCTGCCGTGCAGGATGATGTTCTTGCGGCACATGATGGCGCTGTGCAGGTTCTTCTTGAGGATGAAGCGCGCCTCGTCGCGGCAGAGCTGGTAGCGCGTCTGCGGGCCGGGCAGCAGCGGCCGTTTCTGTTCACTGCTGTCGCCGTGCTCGACCCCGGAGGCCTCGTTGCCGAGCCCAATGTTGAGCATGGCGTGGTAGAACTCGGGCAGCAGCGCGATAATGTCGTCCACGTCGAAGTTGACAAAGTCGGCGAGCGAGAGCTGCCCGACCATGTCCAGGTGGCTCAGGATGGTCGACTTGCCGGCGCCCGGGATGCCGATGAGCAGCACGAACTTGGGGAACGTGATGCCCTGCGGCGCCGACTCGTACAGCTGGTGCGCGATGCGCGCGTGCAGCCGCAGCCGCTCCTTGGTGAAGTACCCGCGCGCGTTCGAGTGCAGCTGGAAGGTGGACGCGGACGGCACGCGCGTGATCAGGTCGGCGTCCACGTCCGAGGGGTCGTGGTGGATGGGCCGCGTGTCACTGTGGCCGGGCACGGGGCTTGCGTGCTTGTTCATCTCGCGCAAAATGGCGGCCGTCTTGCTGGCGCTCGCGCTGGGCAGCGCGCCGTCGTCCGCGTCCTCCACGGGCGTGAGCAGCAGCCGCTCCACGTCCTCGCCCACCTCGCGCGTGAAGCTCGCGGCGCTCTGCGGGTCGTACGTCGAGTGCGACGTGTCCAGGAAGAGCGGCCCGCACAGCTGCAGGTCGAGCACGTGGAAGCACGCGCGCCGCAGCGCCGCCAGGAAGCGCTCGATGCGCTCCGGGTCGTCCGCTAGGTGCAGCAGCAGCGGCTTCTCGGGGTCCTCGCTCTCCGCAGCCTTGTTGGGGTCCGAAGAGGAGGAGGAGAATGCCTGGGGCTCGTCCATGCGCGAGCAGTTGGTGAGCGGGGGAAGGATCTTGGGCTCGTCGCGTGCGCCCACCACCTCGACGCCGAACTCGTCCAGCAGCGCGCACAGCTGCCGCCAGCGCCGGCGCCGCAGCCGCAGCGGCTTGGGGCCCGACGAGGAGGAGGAGGAGGAGGACGCGCTAGCGAGGGGCGACTCGAGCTGCAGCAGCAGTTGCGAGCGCAGCAGCAACTGGCGGTTCTCGACGCAGAAGCGGCGCGTGGTCACGTGGAAGAAGGTGACGGCCACCAGCGCGCGCAGCCGCTTCTTGAGCCCCGGCAGGTCACGGTCGCGCAGCGAGCACGAGATGGTCACGCGCGACAGCTCGGGCACCACCGTCGAGCGCACGCACAGGCTTGAGATGTTCTGGTCCGCGTACGCGAACACGTCCGCCAGCTGCGCCAGCGTGCCTGTCATTGGAGACAACAATCAGTGGTGGGGCAGTATACAGCACGACAGTTAGACGGGCGTAATGGACGGGAAAGAGACGACGGAGAACGCACCGGGTCGGTTCACGACCAGCGCCGAGATGATGCGCTCCTCCCACCGCTGGTTGGCGCCGCTGCCACCGCTCTCACGGCCGGCATTGGTTGAAGAGTTGCTGCTGTTGGTGGAGCTGAAGCTGCTGCTCTCGCTCGTGGGCGGCGCCGGGAGCGCGCGGCAGCGGTGGAGGCGGCGGTGGGGCGGCGCAGCGCAGGCGGCTGTGAGGTGTGCGGACAGCGCGGGGGCCGCCGAGCGGCGCAGGCCGCGGGACGCGGAGCGCGCGAGCGCCGACGCCGCCAGCATTTGCTTCAGTTGGTTGATAGTGTCGGTGGTGAGGGTCGTGACTGGGGGAACGTTCTGGCGGTGGGTTTCACTTGGCATTTATATGCTTTTGGGACGTGCTGAAGTGGACGCGGCGTGTGGTTCCATACTTTAGCGAAAGGACACGGTATTCTGCTAACAGTGAACCTGTACGGGGATAATAATTGAAACGGGAACTACTGTACATTTGTATCTGAGGATGGATCTGGTTCATGAACCTGATTATTGGCCTTGCGTCGCCCGACGTCACTGCAACTGACTGACTCTACCACGTCACATGCGCCTCCAACAGCCAACCTAATGCTCAGGCATCGGCGCAGGGCACGTACTCGACGGACGTGATCCTGCCGTCGAGCGTCTCGAGCTCCTGACCGCTGGCGCTGACGGTCAGGTCGTCGCTGGAGCTCGCGAACCGCTTGGACAGCCCGTCGCTGCCGACGCTGCCCTGCGTCGCGCTCTTCTTGCCGTTGAAGCCCTCGTTCTCGTACGCGACCACGTAGAAGTCGCTCGTCTTTGTCTTGAAGAGCAGCACCTCATGGAACTGCTTGCTGTACCTGCTCTCGACGGCCGTCACGCTCTTGGTGTAGCAGCGGCCGTAGTGGCTCGAGTCCACGGACGCCAGGAAGCACGCGCGGCCCGTGGGCTCCACGTACAGCTCCTGCACCACGAAGTCGTACCCCGTGGCGGCCATGTCCGTGACCACGCTGTCCACGTGCTGGCCGTAGGGCGGGTCCGTCACGCGGATGTTGGCCACGAGCTCGCAGTCGTCCGCCGAGGTGAAGAACTTGATGCTGCCGATCGTCCCGGGCGCCGCGATGGGCGCCACCTCCGTGCACGAGGCGTCGCGCTTGCCCACGCAGTAGGACGCGCCGCCGTAGTTGGCCTCCTCGTAGAAACAGACCTTGCACGTGTCCGTAGGTGTCGCGACGGGGAACGCGCGGCCCTTGAACGTCGACTGCCACGTCTCCGTCGAGTTGGACGCGCCGTTCTGGTTCTGGTTGGCGTTGCCGGCGGCCACCAGCGACCCGGCGAAGAGCAGCATCGAGGCGATCGAGACGGCGAGCGAGCGGACCATTGTAGTTGATAGATGTGCGCTGTGGGACGGAGATTCGCAAGTGAGGACGAGGGTGGAGAGCGTCCTAGTGCTTACGGACCGATGACGTCTTCTGTGTGGTTAATCCGAGCGCAGCGACCAATGGGGCAGCGCGTGAAACAGCAACAGCGATGGCAGATGTCGGCGAGTGTGTGGCGAACAGCGAGCACTCGGCTCCGTCGCTGGGCGATCTCCCGCACGCGATAACATCCGCCGCCGCCTGCATATGGAACCTCAGATCAGGCGCTAATCATAGAGCGCGAGGTATAGGAGCGACGGCCTACCCGCGGCATCTGCTCGCGCTATTCGAACAACCGGCCGCATCCTGTGGCGCACGAGCAGAAGACGAGCGTTAAACCACCCACAAGATCGTTGCTGGTCATCAACTGGCGCGCCTGTGGATTATACCATGGCGTTCACAACCGCACGCTCCTTCATACCGTCGCGAGCACGAGCGCCGATCTCCCCCATAAGCTTAGGGCTTGCTTCCGGTCGAGACAGTTGGATCGCTGGCTGGTCAGCTGGAGCCCTGGGAACTATCTGTAAGAGGAACGTAAGTGACATGGCGCGCGCTGAACATTCCCAGCCGTGAACACGTCAGAGCAGTCGCGTCTCTACCTGATATGCGCCGCGAGCTTGAACTGGTTTGACGGCCACCGATGTCGCCAGAACACCCGCACGCTGACGCACTCACTACGAACATGAACACTAGCTCCTCCTTGTTTCTGTTTATGCTGTTCGAGCGCGTCGACGTCGACGCGCCCGGCGTCTATTTGGAGCTGTACTGCCGCTTGAGGTTCTCGTAGTGCGCGAGCTCCGCCGGCGAGACCGACGGCACGACCGACGCCAGGGCCGACAAGAAGTGCGATTGGCGCACGGGAACGCGGAGCTCCTCGGGCGGCAGGCGGTTGAGCAGCATGCGCACGGTCATGGGGCTCGACGAGTAGCAGTCCGCCGCGTTGATTTCCTCTGCCCATCAGAACGTGGCGAGGCGTGAGCACAGACCGCGCGGAGCACATTACACAGCAACAAGACTCACCGATCTGACGATCCAATTCCTCGACGCGGTCCTTGAGCGCGGCAGCCAGCGCGCTGGAACTCAGCGCGTAAAAGTCGGCGCCGGTGAAGTGCAGCGGACACTCCTCCACGACTGCCTCAAGATTGACGTCGTCCGCCATCGTGAACTTGCGCGTCTGGGCCTTCAGTACCTTCAATTGCGCGGGCCGCTCGCTGCAAATGCCGAGATAAAGCAATCGATCAAAGCGGCCAGGGCGCAGCAAGCCCGTCTCCAACAAATCCGGGCGGTTGGTTGCGCCGATAACGAACACTTGGTCGTTGCCACCGCCGCTCAGCCCATCGATCTCCGTCAGTAGCTGCGAGACGACGCGGTCCATGACGCCGCCCGAATCCGAGCCGCGGCCGCGCATTGGGGCCAGCGAATCCAATTCGTCGAAGAAGAGGATGCATGGCCGACAGCTTCGCGCCTTCGCGAACACTTGGCGCACATTCTTCTCACTTTCGCCGATGTACATGTTAAGCAGCTCGGGGCCTTTGACGCTGAGGAAGTTGAGGTTGCACTCCGTCGCGATTGCCTTCGCGAGTAGCGTCTTGCCCGTTCCAGGAGGTCCATACAGCAGAATACCCGATCGCTGGCGCACACCACTGGCAAACAGCTCTGGGTGGTTGATTGGGAGCTGAACGACGTCGAGGATCTCGTCCTTGACATCCTCCAAGCCACCAACGTCCGACCACTTGACATTCGGAATCGATGCGTTGCTGACCTTGGAGTTGGAAGACGATTGCGCCTGCTGGTTCTTGATCGCAGCCTCGAGGTCGTCAGCTGTGACAGCCAACTCAGTCGTAGATGTCTCCGACTCGGCCGCTGGCGCTGCAGTCAACAGGTCGAGAATATCATCGTCATCTGCGTCGTCGTTGTCGCCAATCGCTCGATGCACAGCCAAGGTGCCAGCATCAGCGACAATAGACGATAGCTCGCCGTACGTCCGACCAGCGGTCAATTGAGCCACCTCCTTCAAATCCACATCGCTCGACAGGCGCACTGACGAGACAACATGACGCAAGAAGTCTACGCGGCCCGGAAGATCTGGGGCCTCGAGCTGCATCTCGTACAAGAAGCACTGGCGAATGTACTTGGGCACGTCGCTCTTGTCCTCCACACACGCGATGAGCGGGATATTGTGGTTGTGCTGGCTCAGCGTGCGGATGCACTCAGAGAGCGCGGCGCCGATGCGAAGTTCAGCCTCGTCGTTGTCTTTGTCAACTGGGAAGAAGTGGCTGATGTACAGCAGACACGGAGACAGCGCACGCGCCTTCACGACTTGCTCACGGACATTTTCCAGCAAGTGGAGCTCGGACTGGCCCGTCAGCTCTGTGAACGGGACTTCGACGACCAAGACGCCCAAGTATTTGGCCGCCTGGTAGACGAGTGTGCGTTTCCCGACACCCCGCGGCCCACTAAGCAGAACAGACGTCGGGATATCGCACAACAACGACGGGTACAAAACGTCGTACAGTTTGTTCACTGCCGGTGTCGGCAGCGACGTGTCGATCGGCGCGGGTAAAATGCGCGCCGCATCGTGGTATCGGCAGTATGACAGGAACTTCTTGATGCTTGTTTCATCGGGCGCTGACGCCGATACTGGCGTTCCTTGGACGAGCTCGGTGGCTTCCGATACGGTGAACGCGATGGCAGGGTTTCCGCCGGCTTCGAGCTTCTCGACCCGGAAGAAGACCAAAGATGTGTCGACATTCAAAGCCGGAGGCATCAGCACCGTCGACGCCGCTGACGGCACCAGAGATTCTGCGTCGGTTGGGCTGTTCTGACGGACGAGGTACGCGGCTGGGATATCGACGGATTTGTACGGCGCATAGGCGGCAGCGACTCGCGCATGATCGCTTCCGGCCAGCGCATGCGTCTGCGAGGTTTCCCGCAGCACAATAGCGAACACGTCGCCCGCCTGAAGAACCTGCGCGGACGCGAAGAAGCTGCGGACAGCCTCCAGCAAACCGTCGGAGCGCTTCATGATGGCGTGCTCGCTGCACGACAGGCTGGACACCAGCAGCGGCGCGATCAGCGCGTACGTAGCGGACACCGGGTGTTCCTGGTGCTTTCGGCGGAACGACGACGGCATCGACGACGCAGGCGATGAAGACGGCGGCGACAGACCTAGCTCCTGCGGCGAAATTCCACGCAAAGAGACCTGTAGACACATTCACAACGTATAAGCATGCTGGTGTCATCAATGGTAGCGTGAACCAGCGAGCACTTACCGCCACCTCCACGTGGCTGGACTTGACTGCGTGAAGAGGGATGCCGAGGTTGAACGCTAATAGCGGCGACAGCGTGACGTCCGCAACCGCTGCGTCAGCACTAGGGTCCGTCCCGTCGTCGCCGTCATCGCCATCGTTGCGAGTATAGGCGTCCGCAGAGGCCACCAGCACGAGCCGCGCAACGTGCGTGCGCCCCTTGAACTCGACGGCCACGAACGAGCCGTTCACTACACGCAGGCTCCGCAACAGCACCATGTCGGCCGTCGCCGCGAGCGTCAGCGCGTCCTGGACGCCGAACGGCACGCTCCCGCGCTCGTTCCCGGGCGTCCCGTGGCTCCGCGGGACGAGCTCCGAGCCCCAAACATGCGCGCGCACGAGCACCGCGCCCTCTCCGCCAGTCGTCGAGCCGCTGGAGCCGCGACCACCGCCATCCCGCGCAAAGGAAGAGACCCACATCGACGTCCTAGGCGAGGTGCCGGTTTTTCTCCTTGTTTGACTGTGCGGTGCGAGTTGCACTTTGGATGATGCGCAAACGGAAACCTCGTTTTGCTCAGCGTCAACATGAGAATGTCGCGCGAAGGTCGCGCGAATAGAGTTTATACCGGTATCAATACTATCCATACCGAATACCGGTATCAATACCGTCAATACCGACGGTCGCTGTATCTTTTTCTCGGGGACTGCCGAACTGGGCGATATAGTTTCCTAACCTAAAGACAAAAGCGGCCGGGAGAAGCATGAGCAAGGTGGCGGACAAGAAGGCCAAGCTGGCGGCGGGCGGCAAGGACGCGGCGGCCGCGGGCGAGAAGGCGCCGGCGTTGATCATCGTGACGGAGGAGGACGACGAGTTCGAGGAGTTCGAGGACGCCGAGTGGACGGGCCAGGCCGAGGAGAAGGAGGCGCACATCAAGCAGCAGTGGCAGGACGACTGGGACATCGACGACGCCGACGACGACTTCTGCAACCAGCTGCGCAAGGAGCTGCAGAAGTCCTCGTAGAGCGCACGGTCGCGCGTGCGGATACAGTGGCGGTCGTCGGTCAGCTGGCCTCGCTGGTGGACTGTGACGCGCGGCGGTCGTGAGGTAGAGTGGGGACGGACAAGAGCAGTCGATTGGACCCATCTCGGAGTCGATAACGCCGCTGCCGAAGTCTACCCGTGCCACAGTTGAAGCGCGAATCTTGACAGCAGGGACAGACTGCTGCGGTCGGGGCGTTACCAGAGTTTGATGAGCACGAGACCGACGTAAAGGGCGAAATACACACTGCATATTGGCTAACGGATCGCTGTTAATGATTGCGGGCGCGCTGTGACGCGAGTCCTGCATGTTGGCTTCGCTTCTGGTGTGTTTGTGTGTGCTTGTTTTCGTTTGCTTAACTTTCCTGTGGTTGGTTACCTCTATCGCCGGGGCTCGGCCGACGCCTCCTCCTCACACTTACATACGCACAGAAACACTCGACCCCGCTCTGCGTCACGTCCACGCTGGGCCGTTCCCCCTCGCCCATCGCGGCCCGCTTACTTCTTGAGGTGCTCGGGCGGCGACGGCGTGTACATGGCGTCGCGCTTCCACTCGGGCACGTACTGTTTGAAGCGCTCGTGCTCCTCCTCCTCCTCCGTGTCGAACAGCACCTCGGGCTTGAAGTCCTCGTCGTGCTTGCTCTGCGTCTCGGCCTCGGCGTCCGCCGCGTCGGCAGCAGCAGCCGCGGGCTTGGCGCTCAGCGCGGCCTTGATCTGGTCCAGCGACGTGCGCGTGTTGAGCAGCTTGTCGATCGGGTCGCGGATCTGGAACGTCTGGAAGCGCAGGATGGGGAAGCTGTTCTTGAGCTTGAGCTCCAGCTCGTGCAGCACGGCGGGCGACGTGTTGAACTGCGACACGACCAGCTTGCCCTCGTAGTGGCGCTGCAGCTCGCCCCATCGGCGGTCCTCCACGCCGTAGCCCAGGCGCTTCTCGCCGCGGTTCTCCGTCGCGCGCACCACGCCGCCGTTCGACGTGATCAGGCGCGCGCACTCCTGGAACACCGCCGCCACGTCCTTGGGCGTCGCCTTGAGGTTCGTGATCAGCACCTGCTTGTACAGCGGCATGGCTGGCTAGCTACGTGAGACTCGGCGGGCGCTTCCTCTTCGGTCGGTCGGTCGGTCGATCGGTCTTCCCCGCGTCTATGAGCCGCACAAAGCCGACGCCCAACACTGGCGCCGGCCACTGATTCGTTTTAGCCAATGAGATGGCTTTATTTTATTTATGGCCAATATAATCGGTTTTATGAGAGATAATGATGAGTTTCAGCAAATAAAGAGATTTCATTGGCTAATAACGTGCTTTGTGGGCGAAACGACGCCAATCGACAGGTTGTCAACTTGAGGCTTGTTGCATCCGCCCTGATCCAGGGCGAATGCCACATTGACTGACGACCTGGTGGTACGCGCCAACTGCGTCGCGTCTTCGTCTGCGGCGAAGCGTGTGTGGGCGAACGCCTGGCCGCGCTTGCCCCCCGTGTCACCCGGCGGCCTCGGATTCACTTGACCGAGTACAAGCCGCCGATCATGCTGCAGCGCAGATCGCGCCGAGTCGTGCGCTCACGGCGGCGTACTGCTCCAGCAGGGCCACGCCAGGGGTCACGCGAAGTGCTGTCTTGTTCACGGCGCTGTCGGGCCGACAGTGTCGGCCCCACCGTTGCTGTCTCATTCGTAGCCGCTGTCGCTGTCGCCGTCGCCGGCGCGATCACAGCTGAGGAATTGTCAGCTGGCTCGTAGTCCACACTCGACACGATTCGTGCCGCGCGTGGATGGTTGTCGTGCCCTCATCGCCATCACGTGTATCGTCAGATGCATCCTTGTTTTTAGAACGACCTATCGGCCCATGGCCGACAGATTCGTGCCATCGCAGGTGCGTGCAGCGGGCGCTGCATGTGGCACCCACTCTCTGATATCCGGATAGTAGCGACCCTGCTAAGGTCACTTCAACCGCGTCGATGGCGACGTTGCGTACGCAGAGGCTACAAGATCTAATCGAAACGGCGAGAGATGTGGCTGGCAGCAAGGGTGGGTGGCAATAACATCGGGCGGCACTGGAGACAAAAAAATCCTTTTGCACCATCGGATAGATCACAGACCACCAACCCATGCTTTCTGCCTTCGATTCCCTGCCCACGGTGCGTGAGACGCCCCCACCGTGCTCACACGAGGAAAGACGATCTTTGTAATACGCACAGACATGAAACAGAGGAACGTCTCCGTACCCGTTGGCTCTGCCCTCAATGTCAGTAGCGGTGAGTTCACAACCGACACCTTTCTTTCTTTCCTCGTTTCGCACTCACCTCACGTTTCGCTTAAAGGACGCAGCCGGTCTGCCTAGCTATTATAGTGTTGTCCCAGCTGAAATGCGTCGCCTGGATATTCCTGCCAGAGTTCGGATGATGTTGGGACGGACGTTCATCCCGAAACCGTACCATTCGATTGCATATTGCTTTGAAACTCGTCGACCCCTGCGGCCTCCTTGTAATGGGTCCCACTGGCCATTACATGGACAATCTGATTACAGATTGGTGTGTACCACTTACACACTCCTGTCACGGAAGATGGTGTGTCACAAACATGTGGAATGTTTGCTTGTACTCATTCTCGACAGCAGTCAGTAATCATGATTCCGCACCAACACTCTTGAGAGTAATCAATGATTACGATCGCACAGAATGTTCTCGAACATTCTCGAGTGTTCTCTGCACACAAACATTCATGTGCAGAAAGATGGTTCCTGCTGGGAAACCTATCTGGTGACGAGGCCGACGTGTCATTGTGGGTTCATGTTGTTGGTATCAATTAATCACAACGTGCCACGTGGCAGGAAGGTTCTTCGTAGAAGAACCTTACATTGAAGTTCAAGCTGGAGATTATTCTCCTGGCCAAGCCTCAAGTTCAACCTGATTCAACCCAAAGTTTTATATTGCATTTGTAGGTTGATTAGTTTTAACCCCATAGGACTCTAGTGGTTTTATGTTTGTAGGATTCAGGAACCATAAGCCCATTTCAATTCAGTTGCAAATTTGCCGTCAACATCACAAGTCTCCTCCTCCTCCCTCCAAATCGGGAGTGTCCAAGTCTTCCTCAAGGCGCAAGCGTGTGTGCCGTGTTCTGGGATCTGTCGTAGACAGAGTCCCATTACACTCCTCTGGTCTTCAGGGGAATGCTAGTGATGTAGCTTCGGGCCCTTCGCACTCGGAGAAGCCCTTCGGTTCCTCCCACCACAGAGAATCGATTCCTCACTAGACAATTTGCCTCGGGCAACAACGACACGATGGGCGTCGATCTCGGCCTCGATCTCGACGTGGGAAGCATGAGCGACACCAAGCTGCTGCAGCAGGAGAGAGAGATGTACGAGGCATGGGTGCGCTACACGACCAAGAGCGTGTGTGGTTGGAAGTTTGGCGCGATCGGAGCTATTGCCTCGCTCGGCGTGTCCTTGATCGTCGCGGCGCCGATCGCTAGCAGTCACGTGTATTTCGCCACATACTACGGCAGGCAGTGCGACCTGTGTACGGCTGAGGTCAAGGAGCGCGGTCTCAGGTCATTGGCGACGAGCTACGGGAAAATCGCGGCCGGAATAGCGACGACGGTCACGATCGGTGCGGCCTGCGCGGCAATTCCTTTCGCGGACGGCGCACAAGAGGCCGCGTCGGCCGCTGCCGAGTATGCGCTTGCTCCCCTCGAGAGCGCGGTTGATGCGGCGGCGACCGCGGCAAGCCATAAAGTGCAAGTTGTGGCTGAGGCTGGCAATCGGGTCATCGAGGGAGTCGCCGAAGGTGCGCACGACGTACTACCAGAGCCAGACTTCGTCGCTGTCCAAGACGCTCTCAGCTCGCTTCCAGTGGACAACATCGAGCGAGAACTGCTCCAAGAAATCGCGCAACTAGCCGAGGTCACCACCGAGAAGCTGCCTGAGATTGTCGAAGTGTCCATCATGACAGCAGGCGCGCATGCCATCTTCATCGGCTGCGAGTCTCGCGTCGGAGTGGAGTTCACCCGTCAGTCCAAGGAAGACCTAGCCAAGTACCTGACACTCCGGGACGGGCATCTTGACAGCGAAGCGACGCGGCAGCTCGTCGAGAAAATCTTTGCCGAGCCAGTCAAGTTCCTTACGAAGTTCAGAGACCTCTCCGAGGTTGAGCTGCTGCAGCGAGAGTCGGAGTTGATGGCCACTGCGTCAGCGCGCGCAGTTTCGCTCGGCTGTACTGTCGGGTTCGCTCTCACAATTGCTGTACCAGTCAAGCCCGTGGCTGCATTGATGCAAGCGCGCAGCACACACTTGCTGTTCTGCGAGCTGAGAGAATGCGAGATCGAGCTCCGCCAGCGAAAAGCACCGTCGTAGTTCCCTCAGAAGCTGGTTGCTGCTGCAAAGGGGTGCATGCAAGGCGCCGCAGAGCAACTAGCGCGGCACTTGCTCGGATCGTACTCGGCAGTTCTCCCGGCGCTGTGATCGCGTCCAACCTGCGCCATGCTCTTCGCAGCCCGACCGCACGACGACTCACCACGGTCCGTGGTGAGTGCGGACGCCAAAGACCCGCGACGTGGTCTGACGGTACTGTATGCGCACCCAGCGGCTCCGCTGGCGGAGTCTGCTCAACTGCTGTACTGTATTCAGCGCACAACCCCATTGGGCTAGACTCACAAAGATCACGTGCCTCGATCTGAAAGAGGTCTTTCAGATCGAGGCTTCTTGGTTCGGGGCACGTGATCTATGTGAGAAGAACTCGCCGAGTATTTTCGCTACATCCGGAAGCATGGACACGAAATCGTTCTAACCTAAACTGCCAATATAGTGCACGGTACCAATTCAGTGCACGATTCGCATTTTCAACCAATTGAATTGCGACTTCGTGTTTTTTGCGGCCTGCGATTGGCCACATCATTGCGCGCCAGTTTAGTGCGCGACTTTCACCACCTTTCACCACAAAATGCGACGCCTATCACATTTGACGGGCGAACCAGTTTCACAAAGCCACAGAGAGCCACGCGTCGACACAGAGCGGAGAAGGACGGGCGCAGCATGAAGGAGCGGTCGGGGAAGGAGATGCGCGGGCGCTACTCCAAGCGGGAGGTCAAGGACGCCCTGGACAGGGTACGGAGCGGGGAGTCATGTGCGGCAGTAGCTCGAACGTCCGTGGTTCCCCTCCGTACCCTGTTTAAAAAGATGAAGCAGCAAGAGACGAGCGGCACCATTGAGAATCAGATACGCGGTCCTAAGCCTATCTTGCCCCAAGCA